>JBAJHX010000046.1:16641432-16660180 GCA_037176925.1 Amniataba percoides | reverse complement strand
GTGTGTGTGTGTGTGTGTGTGTGTGTGTGTTGGCGAGTTTCATCACACTTTTACCTCGCAGCCTTTACAATGACCACCATATGCACTCGTCCTTGAGGAGGGATCTGGAGATAATGTGGTGTGATGTGTTGGTGACAGTGAGCTGAAAGGAGCTAAAGGATTCTGGATTTACTCTACACAAAGAACAAAGACGCATCAGTCGAGACGGTTAAGAGAAGAGGCCTCTTTGTTTCTGGTGATAGTCCAGTGTCATTGGGTGAACAGGTGTAGGTGTGTGTGTGTGTGCATGCTGAGGCAATTATTATGGGGCAAGTCCTGTCATTCCTGATGATATTTTCTCATGTACGCATTAAATTGCAACGCTTCCAACAAAAGTGCGTTCATTTTAGGTTCTGGTTTCTTTTAGAAGATGAAAAAAAGTCCTGCATCTTTATCGCATTTGAGCGATCACACGCTTCCAGACTGTAAAAGCAATTAGCCTCAATTAAGAAATCCCACAGAAATCTGGAAAATTGGGGAAAGGGAAGTCCCATCTGACTTGCAAATGCTCTCTCACAGCCGTTCGACTAATCCGTACCAGAGTTGCCATCCGTGACAAATTTCCCAAAGAATCTGACCACTAAAAAAAAAAAAATACTTGCATCCACCCTCGGTTAACATCACTCCTCTGCTTGGACGAGCAGTTATTTCTTGCCAAGTTTTGAGTACCACTGCGAAACGCCTAAAGACCAAGCACAGACGTAGATCCAGTGACGATATCAGGGCCAGACATTTTATGACCTCAGCTAGCGTTGCTGTTGATAATCAGTCCTCTCTGCATGCACAAGGGCCTCTACGCTTGGCAGGGAGGAAGTCTTTATAGTTCAACTAAGTTACCATAAAATCTGCAACAAAACGGGCAAAACCTGCACAGTTGCATAAGAAAACGGCGTCTTTTGGGGAAAGAAAAAAAATCCAGTCTCGACATAATTTCCATGAGGTAAAGGGTGTTGCTCGGCACGGCAATGAACTAAAACAGTCGCCTGCATCACTTCGGAAAGATCCCAGAAATATGCCAGCGCTCCGATAGGTGCCCAGGAATGAAGCAGTTAGTGGATGCAGATGCTTGACCGTTTCTTAATCCGAACCATCCATTTCCAGGCTCATCTTTCCTGTCTTTCGCTATTGTGTTCTCCAAAATATTTTGTATCTGGAGACACATTTCAGAGAAGATGAGCATTTATTGATCCTCGGAGTGGAAATTTGCAGGACAAAAGCCTTGGTTGTTTTCATTATTTTTGATTGGGTTAAGGTTTGGCTGAGTTTTAAGAAACTACCAGGATAAAGGGAAACTCTTTGTGCAGTAAAAGTTAGTTTCATTTACTTTCAGTGTAAGAGGAGATGCAGAGTTTTGATTCGGAAGGAAATCAAAGTAAAAACATTAGACCTCAAAAACACATCTACCGTTGAATCACAAGCTAAATAAGCAATATCCAACTCCATTAAGATCCCAATCTAATCTAAAAGGTAACAATTACATTAGAACACAGTACACTAAAACCTCCATGAATACTTTGAATAGACTTTTTTTCCACAGTCTCTCCCTTTCCTGGATCATTTAACATCCCACACTTGCACCCAGCTGCACTTTACACATCACTGCATGGTGTTGAAGTCCAGCTCTGAGTTTTTGGCCCAAACAAACTCTTCTCCACGCTCGCTTTCTGCAACATGAGAGGAAAAAAAAGAGAACATACATGTGTTGCTGAAAAAGTTGAGTGTTTATTGAAGTTCTGGCTCCCCGGCTAGAAAAGCGACTTTTGATCGGTGCTCAAAAATGTGATTCGACTCGGACGCCCATCATCCAAAATCTGAATGGAAACGCTGGAGGAGGCGATGGAGATTATTTATGGTCCAAAGGGGCTTTTTGTCAGGGCAACAAACACGAGGGGAAGAGCCCAGGTTGTCCCGAGTCCGATCTTAATACCAGACGTTTGGACGAAACGTCACGTACACTTGCAAAGTCTTCGTTTCCCCGAAGACAGACGCTCACCTTGACGGCATCTCTAACTATGTGCACGAGATATTTGCCAACCTGGAACAACTGGCTCCAATCGTCTGTCTTTTCCTGAGCATTCTCCAAAAGTGTGCGCACAAGGACGGCCTCTGTTCCAAGATAACTCTGCATTTTTGTGATCTCAACGTATCGCTCATTCTTTTCACGTCTCCTTTTCAAACACGTGTTTGTGTGTCACGAACATTTTGATGTAAAGCAGGAGACAAATGAACTTGAACGCGGAGGGATTTTCCTCAGACTATTTGTAAAATCTAAACTTCATAGCTCATTTCCCTCAACGCATCAGTTAAAATTATTGTTATGGACTCATGTCTCTTTACAGTATGAAAATGCACAAGTTGTGGGCGTGAGACCAAACACCGTAATTTAGAATAAACTCTTTTGATTGCAGTGTGTATGTGTTCATAAATAACACAAATCCCAGCAGCCCAAACTTGTTAATGAGTGTTTACGTGTAACGATGTGGAAATAAGCTCGAAGCAAAGGCGAGGCAGAGCTTTAGATACGTACAAGACATGTTGTATTTGTTTCATCTGTAACCTGAACACAGAAAGTGAAATGTCGATTGTACAGAATGATTCACACAGATTTGCCTTTCAACAAACTTCTTGACCCCGTTTTTCACACTACAAGACCCAGGAAGGCGATGATATGTAAAAATGTTTGAACAGTCTTCGCTTTATGAGGAAAAAAATTATTGGGGGGGTATATTGGAACCTCTTGGCAGGCGGATGACTGTATGTGAGAAAACCCAGTGAATATTTTCTCCTGTCCACAGAGTGAAATATGGCTTCAGGCCCGACCACGTCTCCGTGTTTACCAGAGGTGTTTTCTTTAACATCAGTGGAGGAGGGTGGGGGGAGTGTGAGCGACAGCTACATATACACACATGTACACACATACATGCAATCATGCATTTACACATCACACAGACTGGTCTCCTGGGACGGTGTGAGTCGTATACGCTGCCATAATCGCCCTCTCTGCGAACAGGACGCCGCCTCGCAGCCGTACGAGAGGTCACATCTGAGTTGTAGCCGACTGGGCAGAAACTGGTTGTTTTACATGGGATCAAGTTCTGTGTTTGGACAGCGTTTATCTATCAGAGCCAGCATTAGCGGTAAGCAGGAGGATCCGTGTGTGTGTTGCTTTGATAAATTAGCTTTCTGGCCAGGTAGCTACCCAAAACACACAATTACAGTCGATCAGATAACCTGAACAAACCGAAACAGTTTATTTTGGAGTGAGCCAAAACTTTACCTTTACATTTCTACTTCCAGCATTACTGAACTGTCATTTATTTTCTCTAATGTCAGACAAATTATTTGTGTGTAGTAAAATTAAGCCTGTCTAAAGCCTCTCTTTAGATGCCACACAAAATGAAGGTGTGAGCTCAAAGTACTGATGACAGAAAATGTGTGTTTGCTCTGTTTTCTGACAATCTCAGCCAGTCTCACAAAAAGCATCCGTGCCCTCTGGAGTGACATCCCACGATGTGACACATTTAATTTTGCACACTTGCACACTGATGTAAAAAGATATGGTATTTGTGGTGAAGTGAATTGGTGAGGATTGGGGAGGCAAGCGGAGCTGGAATGCATCTAATCCTTCAGCCGCTCATTGAAACCAGCTGCCGCTCACCCACGCTAATCACCTGCACATCTGAGTTTGATCTCGCAGATCACCGGAAAAAAACCAAAAGGTATGTCTCCCCGCGGTCACTCGCAACCTCCGCATAGCACCGTCTATATCCCACGCTTCAGGCGAGACCCTCAACAGGCCACATTTTATGACATGTTTTGCTTGTTTTTCTATTACATTCAGATGTTATTTAAGTACTCGTCTCATGCGTCCTGAAGGCCTTTAGGGGTAAAATCACTTGCATAAGATGAAAAAAGAAAAAAAAAAAAAAGGAAATGAGAATCTTCAGTTTAGCCATCAGCAGTCCACTGATGCAGCTCACGTCCTGAAAAACTGAAGGATAAAGTATCTGCTGACTAACTTAGTGCACAAATACAGGTAGGGGAGGTAAAGGAAAGGACACTGTGTACTGCTTTTATTTTTATCTCTGCACAGTAAATGTCATTTTCAGCAGCAGCGTGGACGTGTATTTGGAAGAGCCAGACGTCAGATTCTCCAGAATGATGTATGAAGACATAAACTGCAAACTAAAACGCTGCTTTTATGCCAGTTCGTATCTATAAAAAAGTACACAAATCAGTCATAAACTGCATGCCAGTACATCTGAGGATCCTAAAATGAGATATATTCCTTTAAATTGCTTTTAGGTTCGCAAGCTAAACTTACTTTTAAAAATATTACTGCCCACTAATGAATGTTTTCCCCGTTAGATAAGGAATTTATGACTGAAGCTGCTGCATAGTAACAGTGTAAATGTTACAGTCTTCCAGCCTCAAAATGAAAACACCCATCATGTTTAGTACTTCTTATTTTTCCACCTTATTTTCCCCCCTCCCTGGCTGCAGCTGCACGGCCAAGCGCGGGATGAATGAACAATATCTGGCCGCCGCTGCTACCGAATCCTCCCCTGACTGACGGCTCCATTACATTCAGGCTGCTTACATTCGCTCTTTAAATTCCAGAGCAAAGCACAAACACAGCACGACAATTTAACATCATAATTGCCGCGCAGACCGCTGCCCAGTTTCTCTCAACAACAATCGATCCTATCATCGCCCACGAGGTTTACATACAATGTGTGCATGTCTTGTGCGCTGTTGAAGGGTCAAGGACGGCCGGTTCAGAGGTCAAAAGTTTTGACGTTTCACAGTCCCTCTTTCAGTTTTGGTGCCAGGAACACCTGTCTGGACGATTACACCTGGAGACTGTAATAACCTCCACACCGGGGCAGTAAATCTGAAGATAAATGGGATTTAAAATGCAACTTGACAACGCTGGCATCTCTCACGGCTTGGCGCGCTCTCTGATCCAGCAGCTTAAACACCTGTAAGCACAGCTATGTTCCTATAAAGTAACAGGAGCGGAAAAATGAGAAACCTTAAAATTAAACTGTCTATTAAAGCCTATTTTGTAGTAGTTTTCATGTTTTTTTTTCTTTATTTTTAATTGGCAGTATTTTTTTTAACTTGCAGATGAGAGAAACTCTTGGCAATAATCTGAAGACACCATATACTTACAGAAGTTCACCATTAATTTGTCTTTTCCACGAGATGTGTAGAACTTGAGCTACACATGTGGAGCAGTTTAATAATGATGTGAGACAGTTTTCGAGACTCAAATCTGCAGGCAGGGAAAAGTGTAACGTGTGCTTGAAGAAATCTAATTTTGTTAAACTCCAGAAGACTTGATCCTCAAAGTCAAAATACACATTGTCTTAATGTCATTTCTAATGTTGCTGTGCGGCAGATTTAGTTAATTTAAAACTCGAAGACTCGAACTTTCGTATCCAGTCATATTATAAATGAATTCATGAGTCTATTTTGTCTCTAAATCCATTTAAAGCTCATCTTTCACTTTTAAAAAGCAGCTTGACCTTGTAGTTCATGTCCCTGCCAATCACCCTGAGACTGAATAATGGACCCCTTGCTTGTTTTCAGTGGCAGGCCTACCCCCTTTTGTTAACACCGCGTTTGAATTTCAGCTTAAAAAGCACCAGAAGCACTTGTTATTTTCTGAGTGACCTGGGACACACACGACCACATACTGCAGCGCTACCGTTACCCCCACCCTGAGAGCTGAGGTTTGAACTTTGAACCTTCAACACGCCCCCCGGGCTTTGTGGAGTAGCTCCGTAATGCTGCGGATCCCAGTTTCCAACCCCGCTGGCCGAGGAGTCCACGTCAGTCATGGGGAGCAAAAACAAAGGAGGGGGAGATGAGTGGCAAAAACACAAAGAGGCCGAGTTAGTTCTTAAAGTTGGAATATGTGTCGGCTTCCACATTGAAAATCTCCCACACATTGAAATGCAAATGCCAAAAACACCAGAGGCATCTCATCACCTCTGTTAGCATTAAACAGGGCACGATGTTGGATTATTGTCAGTAAATGTCTCTATCTGACAAAGATTAGATGTTATGATGCTAATTTGGATCCAGAATGATTATCAGACTTTGACTTTGCACGTACTGCATTACCAAAAACTGATCATGCCAAAGAAGTTTCAGTCATTCTAGAGAATTTTTCTTATTCAGCCACTATCACCGATCACAAACAATCCATAATGATGTGGATTATTATACGCGAGTGCTCCACCCGTAACCACATTAATTACATGCAGTGTGTCCACAACTTGTGACTTTGTCTGGTTATTTGCTTTGTGGCACTTTGCCATGCTGGATAAAACCTGCATGATGTAACCTGTTAGGAAACATGAAGGACTTAACGGTCAGAAAATGACTTTTTAAACCGATTTAGGGAAATTCTGTGTAACACAAGTATACCTTGCATGAGGAGGCATTTAACTAGAGTTTCATGCCACTTTCAGTTCCAGGTTTGTCAGAAAAGGCAGGGAAAATGACATTGGGAATGTGAGAAAGATAAATTGTGGGTATGAGCAGCACATGATCTTTCACTGATCTTTCACCGAACTATCCAAAGACTTGTTGTGAAGTGATGTACACATGAACCCAGTTCACTGAAACCCATTCAGCTGAGCATCCCTGTGTTCACTCTCCTCACAGAGCATCCATCACTGCTCCTCTCGCTGTTGTCTGAAGGTTAATAGACACCTACGGTGGGTCAGAGGCGCTGAGAGGAATCCTCGTCTCCCTGATAAGAAATATTTAAAATATGAGCAGCAGGAAAACTCTTGCTTATCTAGAGTGAAGTGAACCCTGCTCCTCATTGCAGCTTCCTCTCGGTCTATTCTACATTTCTCATCTCTGCGTTAATTCTGCAAAACTTGGCTTTTGTGGCCTTTTGTGTAATTTACATTACAAATTCAGGGCTGAGATATCAAATATCATCAAAGTAGGATTTTAGTTTGTGCATCCCCTTAAATGTTTCACATCACATCTATTCCCTTTACCATAAATGTTATTTAATTGACTCTTGGTGGTTTTGTCTTCCACTTCGAACGTCTTTCTGCAGCTCTGCAGTCTGTTACAACCAAGCAAACAGCTCAGGTTCACAACTTGGAAATCCCCTTTATAAAGAAAAAAGCCTCCTTTCAGTCTCAACGCCAGGCACTGCAAGCAGCAGATGTGTTTTCTTTTTGTGCGTTGGTGCGTTTTGATGTCAGCCGGGGCAGCTCAGTCTGTTTTCTCACAACTGCCAGCTTAGGAGCGATGACGATCTGGTATCTTACTGACTCAAACCAGCCAGACCTCTGACTTGGACCCCTTTTAATCTGCAGCCACCCACAGGCTGAAATCCCTCACTCTCACCACCCCCCTCCCTTCTCTGTGTTACTGTTTTCTTTGCATAGAAACAGTCTGTTTCTCTTTGTCTCCTTGTCTATTTCTTCACAAAAAGTAGCTTTCCACATTGTTTACCTCCCACATACACACACCGCTATGGAGATCTCTGAACACTCACTTACCAATACTCTCTGAGTGTGGGTGTCGAGGGGGCGTAGAGTAATCTTGGCAACCTGCAAGATTTTTTTTTTTCACTTGAGGTTTTGCCAAAAACAAACATCCATTAAAGATGTGAGCTTTCCCCACATTTTAAATTAATGACTCATTATTTTTTCTTTCAGTTGTCATGTGGAAACTTCTAGTTTAAATAAAAAGAATTTGCACTGGCAAATAATCTTTGGAGGAAATGTAATTTCTGCCTGAATTACATTCACTGGCAATTTTTTGTTCCAACGCAGGAACTGTGATGTCCTTATACTAAAGCACAGTCTTTATTCAGGACTTTGAGAAGAATTTCCATCACATATTTCAGGTGTAGCTGGGTTTGGGTAAGAGAAAGATGGAGACTAGTGAACAATGTCGGTGTTTGATGTGGTTTCTGGTCACTACAGAGCAAAGAAACTTCATAAGATGGATCAGTGCTGGTTTTGCAGACGATGTCAACTCCACATCAACTCATTACCTCAAACCAAACACACCTCCACTGACCGGCTGTGTCTTAAAGTAAGAATGTAGACAGAAACACAAACACAGTCTCTTCTAATGTGTGAAATCCCTAGTTGAAAGCCTATTTTATCAAAACAGACCTCCATCATCTGCCCTCGCTAAGAAACGGTGACTAAACTGGACACCTGTGAGACAAAGTGAACACCTGCACGTCTTTGTTTCCATGCTGGATCTTCTAGACTTCAAACTAAACTTGACACATTATCACAAGAAGCACTTAATTCAGGTATCACAGAGGGTTTCCTAGAATAAACCTGACAGCAGACAGGACATTTACAATCCAAAAAAACACCACAGACTTAATACATACAGTATATCTCCATTTTTGTGATTAAAGATGTGAGTCTGGTTAGATCTTTGAAACTTTGAAACATTAGTTTTGCATTAATATGCAGAGTGTAGAGCAAATGTCTGATGGTTGATATGAAGGAAGCTGATTAGCTAAAGACAGCATTTTACAGTTTGTTTGTTTTTTTTAACTTTTTTTGTTTGGAGGAAGGCTGCCTGACAACAGCACTGGTCACTGTGCGTGAGGTCAGTGAGGTGAGGACGGCTTATCACCGATGCGTCTATAACAGCATTGCTCACAGGCCACGATGGCTGTTATCTGTCTGAGCTGTCAGAGACGAGGTCTGAACACATCTTTATCAGTCCTCCCCTCTACCACACTGGCTCCTGCAGCTAGACTGGAGGACGTTTGTGTGTGTTTGTTGTAGGCAGATTCCATTTGGCACCACCGCACAACGCTCTCGACTCCAGACATTGTGGCAGATGAATCACCGATGGCATCATCACGAGCAGAGATGTTTAACTTACACCATACTTTTAATCAGGACTGTGTGAAACAATGGAAAAAGAGAAGCAGTTGATGTCTTCAAGTTGTATTTTACTGGACAGAACATTTCCATATAGGTCAAGTTGCGGTTAAACTTATTTTTAGTTCTTCAAAATTGATAAAATCAATGGGTAAATGAATCTGTGGCATGAATCAAGGCTGCCCATTGCCATCAGTCCTGTCAATTAGTCATTTTAAAAGAATATCCATCTGAGAAAAGTGGAAAAGTGTGGTATTTCATCATTTCAGGTTTATACTCTTTGCTGATGACAATGTTCTGTTTCTTGCACTTGTGTGGGTGGTTTGAGTGTGAATGTGTTTGTATGAAAGTCAGAGGCCTTAATGGTTGCAAGCAGACTGTAATAGTGAGTTTAAGAGTCTCAGGGTCTCTATAATGTGAGGTGGGTGAAATGGAGTTTGGAGTGACCAGATGTGCAAGGGGTTGTCTCTAAGGACAGCATAAGAAAGTCGGACTTCTGAGTTGAACCAGTGCCCCTTTGCTGTTAAAACTGCCAGGCAAGATGATTCACCCTCTGTTCAGGTTGCCTGAGGAATTCTGAACATATTCAAGTGAGAAATCCTGGAAAAAACCTGTAAGTTCAACAAAAAATTAAAAAAGATTTCATTTCCAGTTTGGCCTACAATGCCTAAAGGAGCTGAAGGAACTGAAATCCTCAATGAGCATCATACTATGGATGGATGGTGTGAAAATTTAATTCATACATAATATGTATAAGGTTTGAAACAACAGCTGAAAAAAATAGATTGCCTATTGTTGATTGAATACTCTTTTTGAGACATTGAATGATGGACAGATTGTTTGACGTGTACATAGAAGACTTATAAAGTAGAATTGACATTTAGTAGTGAGAATTAGTTACAGTTTGATATCGGATTACGTTGTGACAAAGAAAATACATTCCTCTAATTCCAGTGACAGGCTAATCTTTTGTTTATCCACATTGAATATTTACTTTGATAAGTTCTTGTCTCCTCTGGACATACTTAAAAGAAAATTTTGGACTTGATGCTGCAGCTCCTGAGGCATCTCCTCCCACAGGTCAAGGTCACACAAGAAAAAGTACTTTTAAAGCGCAGCGAAAGTGAGAGAAACCTCACCAGTGGGGAAGAGCAAAACGGGGGGAGGAGGAGGAGGAGGAGGACTTAACTTGAGTGTGTTAATTTGTATTTGGAGTTGTGGTGTCTGAGGGGAGGGCTGGATTAGAAAGCGGTGGTCCATAGAGAAACGCGAGGAGTCGGGTTTCAGCTTTTTGCGAGGGTCCCCTGAGTCCGACGCACTGAAGCTGCCTTTGTTTGACTGGGAACCAGAGAGAGAGAGAGAGAGAGAGAGAGAGAGAGAGGGAGAGCAAGAGAGGAGGAGGAGGAAGGAGGAGGAGGATAGTGAGAGGCTTTTAGTTTGGAGAGAGTGAGAAAGAGAGGCAGAGTGGGCTCCATCTCTCTCTCTCTCTTAAGGCTGTAACACATGAACAGGGCAACTTTAGTTTGGATCTAAGCTTCCCATCACCGAAGATGCCTTCACGGTAAATGAAAGCCATGTTTTTTATCTGTGAAGAAGTTATTCCAAGTCAGCATTTAGTGACTTTTCCAACTCTTGTGTCTTTATGCAGCGTTCCTCCCTGGTTCTTTGGATTATTTCCACTCGTCCTCTGGCTCTGCTGCCGTCGCTCCTCTGCCTATCAGCTGCTGGAAGGTATGTGCACGCTCAGTGTCTTCATTTCTTCTTTTTGCTGTATCATGTGTATTTTTTTCTTCTGCTGTTTGTGAACTCTCTGCTGGCCCGTGAGTTTTCTGCTGCTGACTATGAATGGTGAAACTGTTGCACTCTGGTCCTTTTGCACTGAATTTGTTACACTGATGGACAAGATGGTATTACTCTGAGAAAAACACTTAAACAGCAAGTTACAAGACTGGTATGCTATTACTGGAAGATAATATTAACTTTGTAATAGTTTATAGACATCATGAGCTTATTTTTTGATATAGTAATGTTGAAATTATGGTGTTGGAGCTTACAAAGTATCCAATCAATCAACTGTAACTCCATATTTTATTATTATAGTAATATTACATCATTTCTTTCCTCCACTGCAAATTATTTTGGCTCTTGCCTCAATTGGATGTTCATTAAAGTGCCTGTAAAGCAGAGACCATGGGAAAGTCTGGAGGGGATTTGAGTGTGTTTTAAAGGGGATATTTGCATTAGACCTACATTTGATAAGATCAGTGTACCCCATGGGATGTTTAATGTGGCATTGGACTCCATCCAAAGTTACTTTACATAACACTGTGTATACTGGGTGGCAAGAGTGTGGAGAGTGAAACACTGAGTTCCCCAAACTCTTTGGGAACTTTTGGGAACTGGCATTTTTAGATGAACTTCAGCGTCTGTAAGAGAGACACCTTTCTGGCTTCTGTGCTGTGTGATGGTTTTAATTATATCTTGACTGATATGTCTTTCAGAGCCCCTGTTCAGCGACTGTTTTCACAGCTTAAATCTAGATTTTCCTCATGATGAATGGATCAATCAGGACACTTCAACATGTTCCCAATTAGCACCGAGAGAACTGCAGATTTTCTTTTCCATCGCAATTGGAAACAGGCAAAACCTCACAACGTGCACACTGACAGACAGGCTCCGCAATCAGTAGCGCTGCATAATTAAGGTGGTAAAGATGATGTAATGCTACTGATTTTTGAATGAGTGTGGTGGAAAGTGCCTGTCAGAGATGAAGGTCATTGTCAATTATGTCTAAGAGTTTCATTTTATTAGTCCTCATTCAGGCCTTGAGACAGGCTAATATGCCATCACTGCTTTCGTCAGTGAGCTGGAATCCACACTGACATTTGCAGCTATGTGTGTGTGTCCGTGTGTGTGTGTTTCTCTGTGTGGATATCTTGACCTGTGATCACCACAAGGACCTCCATGTCACAAAAGCGGCATTGTTTGGGCCCAGGCAAATAATTATGGAGTCTCTTTAGCTAATGTGGCCCCACGGAGCTTAATTGTCAGAGTATGACATTTTGAATTAAACATCAATTTGGCTGCTTGTGGCTTAAAAAAGTGTGACCACTTTGCAATAAAACCTGCTCCCTAATTATGCGATTAAGGGAAATGTGATCTTGCAGGAATGATGTCTGACTCAAAAGTTGTAAAGTTGGATGTTTACAATGCAGCAAAACTTGACAATGGATGTGTGTGAGGAGGCGAATGCAGTTCATTTGATGCCTGACTAAAGAAAAGTGTGATTTCATGGTCCAGTTTCATCTACCACAGATCCTGCAGAGGCTGGCTGAGCCACAGGCTCAACTCTCAGGCTGTTTGTGCGTTTGCCATTTTCATAATCCTCTGTCATGATTCACTTTTTCAGAGGGGGAAAAAAGCTGTGTGTGCACGCGCATGCTGGCTCACTTACCAGAGAGGGAGACAGCACTTGGGACAAATATTTCCAGGCTGCATGCTGTAAATATTCTTGAAAACAGAACTGTCGCCGTGGCAACAGTCACATTTCTGTGCACAATAGATGGAATAAATCTGATATATAATCTGTTTCTTGGTGTGACGTAGTGCACGCCGCTTCTTCCAGCTGTGTACTGTTCCAGTGTGTACTAATATTTTCAAGAGGATACAAGAGAACTGAGAGCTGGAAGGACTAAATCATTTCTATGAATGAAAGATCAGCGTTGTCTGACAATCAGATGTGTTTGGTAAAGGCAGTGGAAGCTGAGCTGTAAACATGAAGTACCTGAACACCAAGACTGTGAAAGCAGTTCATTTGAAAACATCAGTGGAATGAAGGAGAAAGTAGAAAGAAGACAGGATAACATATAAATGAATGAATGAACAGGAAAAAATTGGCAGAATGAAAGAGTGATTGGAGAAATGCATGGATGAAGGTCTCAGCAGATCCATGACTAAGCAAATAAATTAACTATGAAGCAGTTAAATTGATTAATGCTAAAATATGTGAGTCCATGAGCAGATGGATGGGTGAATGAATGAAGAAATGAATGCAGGAACATACTCATTGCTGTGGAATATTTTAACAAGATGCTCCAAACAACATAAACAAGTAAACAAACCAACAAAAAAGCAATTTAAATGGCTTTCTTCATTACAGTTCAGTATAGCCTTTGTTTTGTTACGATCATGATTTACATTTTATAGAAGAATCATCAAAGTCTTTGGATATAAGCGGCTTTGAATCTTTACTAATGAGCAACACGCAGCAAACAACACGACGTCCTTTACCCCGGAGGCTGCAGGCATGCTCATTGTACACACATAAACACAAATATGTACATTAACCCACACTTACATATGCACTTAAACCAAAGAACACACACATGCAAACATGCAACACACTTTGCATGTTGTTGTCCCTCATCTGCTGTGCACATGGCAACTATGCACAAATAATAATGGCAATTGCCCAGTTGGCTCTTTGGGATATCGAATGAGATGATGTGGCCGATGATGTGAGCGTCAAAGAATGCGTTCACGATTACATCAGGGCGATGACGAGGATGAAGATAATTATGATGCGAGTCCTCAGAGATCACAGAGAATCAGAGAATCACGAACAGGCTGGTTTGTGACTTAAAGACATTAATACATGGAGCACATTTGAGCCACAGATGAAGCTGTTACGAATCAGAGCATTGATTGATAGTCGGGCTTCAAGTTCATCTTAAAAGTTTAATTCCAGAAACAAAACAATACCAATTAGGAAAAAAAAAACGGACACTCACTGTTTTATCTCACTTTAAAGAGCAGAGTCTGGTCTTACTATTAAAAGCAGGGCTCGTTATTTTCTTCTTTTTATCTTTTGTTTGTTCAGGGAAGGTCAACTCAGTGTGTTTGCTCTTTCTTTTTTAACTTCCCTTCCCCCCCTCGGCTACTTTTTCGAGCCTCCCTGCTGTTGTGCAGGATCAGGATCCTTCTGCCACAAACAAGCCGACCTCGCCCACCTCCCTTTACATCAGCACTGGACCCGAACCAAACCAGGAACTCAGTGCAAGTTTAGGTGACCCTTTTTATGTCGAGAGGAAACCCCACGGCAGCGTCATCTGTACTGGACTGCACCTGAAGTTATGACTCACACAGATCCAGCTAAAAAAAACCTTCCTGAAGTGTTTACGTTTTCTAAATGGGGGCAATAAGACTTTAGTCTTTTGCAGTGAAGAGGAAAACTTGTGTAATTTTCATCTTGATTTTGAAAGTCGCTGGCTAGCTCGGGTGATTTATGACTGTGAGGTGTTTTTTTACACTAGATGGTGGAATTGCTCACAGAAAACTGCAAGTGACTGTTTTTTAGATAGTGAATAATTACTGCCGTAGTTTGTGATTTACAACAGCTGACAACTTACTTGAAATTGTGCAGCAACTTGATGCTAAATGAGTTAATGCAATCGTTTTGAAAAAGTTAATACTGATTGATTCAATTTGGCTGCCAAACACACACTGCAGCCTTTCCATACATCACAGTCTAAACACAAGAGACTTTCTTGTTTGGTGCTGGCTTCGCTGCTACTGTGACTTTCCAAATTCTGGAAACCATTAAAGAAAGTAAAGCTGATTTCTAAGTGTGCTAAAGAAAGAGGGCGTCTCTCTTGGGGAGAAAAAAAATGGCACCTAAGTGTAGATGGAAGTTGTTAAATTACACAGATAGAAAAAGTATAATACAACAGGGAAGAAGCTGTCTTGGAAACTTGGCTTTTTTCGTGCAAATATGCTGTTTATTTACTCTGCTAATCCAAAATCCCACATAAATCCAGCTGAACTTTGGTAGTTGCACCTGCAGATCAGCTCGCCATCATGTATCTGTCAACAGAAGCAAGATGACACTGAGTTTAAGGAATCTGATCTGCGTCCATTTGGTCTTGATTCGAACTTAACGAGACCTCATCTTGGCTCCAGTTTGATGTAGGTCATCTGGACAGCGGCCCTCTGTGGAGGTAACATGTCGGGTTTTGATTAAAACATGATTTGCAACTCAAGCACAGCAAAAGTTTCAGTCGCGTCCAACAGTGATTTCACGAATGAGCAAGAAAAAACACACATGCACACAGAATTGAACGTGTGTCAGTTCCCTCATAAACGGCTGTCCAGTTTGTTTCCATCCTCCGCATGATGTAACATGCAAGTGAGTCAACTTAAATCCCCCTCATGAAACTTTTTTGTGTTTGAAACACATGTGAAAATGCAGGTTTCTCCCAGTGGAAAAATCACAACAATGAGCAGTGAGCACAAAAGCTGTCACCAATTTAAAAAAAAACTCCACCTAAGATCATGATGACTCACTAAACGACAAAAGTGTCCAGATGTTTCCTTGATCAGGCAGATGTGTGGTCATACTCTGCATGTCTACTGTACAAGTGGGCTATATGAGCTTTTACAGAAGGAAAATGGTTATGGTAATAGGTAATGATATAAATAATCCTTATGTTCAAATGCAAAGTAATTAACTGCTGGAAAAATGTATTCTATGCTTGTTTTTCCTTTATCATGCAGATGCTGTTCTCTCACAGGGAGTCATTTTTTAGCTTGAGGACAGTTTGGTAATAAAAATCATTAGTTTTTTTTGGACTTGGACGAATTTGACCTCCAACCTATTTGTCCTTTTGCTTTACCAGAAACAGAAACCACATCATCTCTTAGCAGTGAAAAGTGAGCCAGAAAATGTTCCAGAAATACACAGCTGACATCTTGGTTATGAAGCACTTCAAACATTCAGCGCCACGATTCTTTCATTTAAACTGATTTTCATCATTTTTATCCTCTCTCACTCAGCTGTTATCCCGTTTCTTTATTTTGCTCTTCGGGAGAGTGACACGAGGTCTTCGTGTGACCGTTTTACACGTTCATGTGTCAGCAAGCTCAAACTGATTCAAGATGTCCTGCAAGGTTGTGTTTGTGTGTGTGTGTATTGCACATGTCTCTGCATCCCAGATTATTCCTGTTTATTTCCATCTGCCAAATCTGGTCCAATAATGACAGCTATTGTCATCTTCATTGCTAATTAATTTATGTCGCTCATAATTGATGCAGTTTGTTGTTTTTTGTTGACTTCCTCCCTCTGGTGAGTCTGTTTTTTTTTTACATTTAGCCTTTTAAACTTTTTTGGATGAACAGATGCTACAAACTCTTTAAGAACTTTCAAAAGGAAGCAGGAGACCATGTAAAAGCAGTAAAAAGATCACTGTCAAGCGTTGTAAGTGTGGATTCTGCTGACTGAACACTTTCTGCTGCACAGTCTCTGGCTCTTAAACCAAAAACATGTGCGTTCCTCTGAAGGATAAACAGGAATAGCTAAATCTGTCCTGGACACAACAAGTCACTATTTTTGAGCCGCGGACGCAGACAGCTCTGGACGTGATCGACGACTCTCTTCAAAGTGCGAATCGGCGGGACAAACACAGGAAGTGTTTAGTATAGGATGGACTCTGACGCCAAATGTCACTTTGACCTCGGTCCTTTGTGCTGTCTGAGTTTATTAATGCTCATCTTCTTCTTCGGTGGATTTTTACTGACATTTAATAAACAAACTATGAATAGTTCTTCTTTTAGAGCCATTTTCGTGCAGTTTTAATGGTGCATTGTTGTTCTCCAGATAACGTATCTTTGCTAAAACCTCAGGCTAAAACCTGAACATCAACCATCACTCGCTGAAATCAAAGCTTTCAGCCTTCAAAGAGCCTTTATGCCAAATGTCCTGGACACCTTGTTTGATGTGGTCGACTGTTTTTTTTTTCTCCTCTGCCTTCATTTTAATCTCAGACCTTGAAGATCAAATGGAACAGCACTTCGACTCCTTTCTTGCCACTTTTCACTCCAAAATGTCATCGAGTGACTCTGCGCTTGCACCATTTTTGAGACGTCTGTCACCCTCCTGCATGGCGCTAACACATAAAAGCTGAAGGGATCGACACTCCTTTGAAGGACTCGCTTGTTTCATATAAATGCATCTCACAGACATCATGCTTTTTTCACTTTCCAATGAGAACTTAATGACCATCACATCACACCCGCAATGGATCCAGATATTCTCTGATCCTCGCCTGTGACTTGAGTCGTGTGTACTTGTGTGTTGTTTCAGCTGTGGCCGGACCTTCTTAGCAGATAATCATGTTGAACATCCACAGTCGGGTCACGCCGAAGGTCGAGCTCCCTCGTTGTTCAGCTCTGCAGCAGATGTTGTGATTGGGTCTCTAACGGTGCGTTTACACAGCAAAGCTTAGAGGAGCTGAAGGAGAGAGAGTAAAGACCCAAAACCAGCTGGAACAAAGTGGCTGGGAAAAGTGAAGGAGAAAGGCTTCCTATCCCTTCAACACTCGCTGATGAAGTCCTCTTGAGGAAGTGCCAGTCGCTCATGTAGGGCTGCTCAGCGGCCAGTAATGGGCTGAAGGTCTGAATGAGTGCAACTGCGAATGTGACGCGGGATGAAAGGAAAATTCCTCCCTGTAGCCGAGTGTTGGAACAGTACAGCACATAAACATGGTTACAGATGTGAAGGGCATGTGTGACTGAGCCACAGTGCATCCTGTGTACTATGAGGACATTTTACTAAATAAAACATGACACATGATCTAACTTATGAGTCTTCCTGTAGGGGGGAAAAGCGCGCTCATGCAGTAGCTTTGCCGTCAGAAGGGATTAGAGGTGCATCAAAAACTTCAATTTACGATAATGTAAAGTGGTCAGAATTCAGGGTGTTTATTTTTCTGGGAGTGGCCGGCTTCCTGGCTTTTTGCGCCGCACAAGCCCGATGGGTGAAAACATGGAATTTCTCACAGACTGGAAAGTGTCTGTCAGGGGCGGAAACATGAAGTTGAAACAAGCAGGTGTCTGTTCAGCTGTGTGGAGACCACAGAGAGAGAGAGGACGCGTCCTGTCGCGCAGCAGCCGAGCATCCGAGTGTCTGATGAGGTCACGGAGTGCAGAGCAGCTGTGTGGCTCGAAAACATGCATGCATATAAAAAATAATGCCCCTAATCAATCGAAAACTGTGTTAAATTACATCTTTTATTCATGATACTGTTAAAAACATACATCCTTTTCCAAATAATACATATCCATGCTTGTATATGCAGCACATTTCCATTTGTGCTGCAGCAGGAAGACTCCTCTAATGACAGAGCAGCCGTCGGTGGGAACAGATTTATGAAGGCTTCCTTTCTTTGCTCTGAAATATCACCTTTACCCTCCTTTGCTCACTGATCCCTGCTTGTTTGATCAGTCTGCTACCTCCAAACGGCAATGTTAGCGTTGAAGATAATGATGTTTTTGCCCCCCTCTTCAAGGCTTACTGCTACTCCACTAAAGGTAACCCTTCACTTGAACTCAGTAAACCCTTGTTTGTTCAGCTAATCATCCGCAAATGGTCGAATGCTGTCAAGAGCGTTGCAGCTTTGATTCAATTAAAATTTCACACGTCATTCCCAGCCCTCTGTTTACACTGCATTGCCAAAAGTATGTGGACATAAACCATAATGTGTTGGGGTTTCTTTTCTTTTCTTTTCTTGGAAGGATTTCTGCAGTATTTCAGAGCCTGAGTTCAACAATCTGTTCCCATCCAGCAACAAGAGCATTAATGAGACTGGCCACTCGTATCAGGTGATAAGCGTCGAGATTAAGATGAGGACAGGCGGGTTTATGTAGGTGACTGTCTTAACAATAATGAAACCAAACGTTCATTTTTAATACAGCAGGCTGTGCTCACACTCGACAGTCGTCCACAGGGTCACTTCAGGTCACGGCCCAGCAGCGTCAGC
>JBAJHX010000046.1:16595908-16613778 GCA_037176925.1 Amniataba percoides | reverse complement strand
CTGACAGAAAGAGGCAGTATGCTGCTGTGTGGGAAACGTACGCTAAGCTTCAATAAAATTTAATGACACAGAATGAACTGAATTACCACGCGAAATAACACACAGACTCTCCTCTCCTGTCTCTCTTTCACCCCCCCCCCCCTCTCTTTTTTTCTCCAGGGCTCCATCCAGCAGCTGGTGCTGAAGTCAGATCCCACGGCCCCGGATGACCAGTGCGAGGAGGACGATCCTTATGTGAGTGTGTGTGCATGAAAAAAACACTCATACACACACATCCAAAGTCTGACAGGAGTTAAGCTCTCACACGGCAGCAGCCCCCAAATGTGGAACTTTGTCTCCCTCTACTGGTAAAAAAACACACACTACAGTAAAGTGTACAGACAAAAGTATGTGGACATCTATCAACATGCAGATGTGCATTCATTTAGTTTTTTAGTTAGTTAATTTTGTACCTCATGCAGTGATATTTTAGACAACAGTGCCCTTTCCAGAAGATCCAGGAAGACGCTTTCCTGTTTCTACATGACAACTCAGACAAATGCAAAACATCAGTGTTCACTGATTTAGTTAAGTGGGAGAAAATCTCTGCAGCCAAGTGCCAAAATCTTTAAAAAAATGCTTGAATTCTTTTGGCCATTTGGTTAATAAGTTACCATCAATTTAGATATTCATAACACACATACGTTATTAGGATTGTGAAGACAAAAGGCGGCTTGAGAAGCTACTTAATGGGAAACTTCATCAAATGAATATAAACATGACGACAAACTCTCCCTCAGCACCAAAAGGTTGGCTGGACTTGTCTGCACATTTATAGTCTGAGGATGCACAATGAGTGTGATTTATGAGGAAGTTCATATAAACTGGAAGAGCAGCAGGAAAAATCAACATAGACTACTTTTTTGCAGTCAAGTTCATTTTCTTCCCGATATTCGATACAGTATGAGATGAGGAGCAGCTAAAATAAAGACATAAATAAAAAAATGAATAAATGAATGAGACATAACTCAGCTCCTTCTTAATGCAAGGAGCTTATGCAGATTTTTACTCTCTAAATAACACTTTAAGCTTTGATAATTGTACAAAACATTAAATCCTGCAGAGTCTCACACAAGCTGATTGTTTTGGGGTTTTTTGTCTTAGAAAAAGGCATCAGTAATAACGCTGGATGCAGCGAGGCACAGTAGCGTCCTTGTGATGTCTCGCTGTGGATTGAATCAAGGATTAACTGATGTTTTGATCCAAGGATAAACCTCCTGAAGTGGCCGTGATAATCAACAGTGCAGTATTTGGATTTATATAATGAAGTCTTTTCATTAAGACTGAAAGACAAATTGTGTAGTCAACATATATTTTGACGTCCTCTTTCCAACATTGTTTAGAGCGTTAATCTCCTTTAATATCCAGTGATTTTTAAAGCTAGTTGAGTTACATACAGTCGAATCAGAGTCCTGACTGAAGCTGTGGAAACTCAACAAGCATTTTTTTAAATTAAATGTGGGAAATTGCATTTTTGGCTGAATGTTTCCTCGTTCTGACACTTGGACTTTGATCATGTTTGTGCATTAAAGAGGATTTAATAATTTCTACCTGTTTTCCTCCTCCTATTTCACTCTTTAGGCTTCTGGATACGGAAGTGGAGATGACACTTACGAAGACACTGAGCAAAAAGAAGTGAAGAAGATCACGGAGAAGAAAGAGTATCCCATGGTGCGCGTGCACACACACACACACACACACACACACACCAACGTCCTTCTCATTTTTCTGGGTTGGACTGAGATGAAAGAAAACAGCTCTTATCCTCACAGGCCTGGTGGAGACTGGAACATGGTGATATGTGCTGAAGAAAAGGGGGGGAAAGAAGGAAACAGGGCAGCAGAAGAGAGGCAGGGTTATTTTAGTAAAAGAAATAGGTGAATTTTTTGGAAAACTTGCCTCTTTCCTTTCTTACTTGGAGTCGGATGATAATATTGGTACCTTAGCTGAGCTGAAAGCAGCAGAACTGGTTTGTGTTTGTCACCAACAGCTAAGTTAGGAAGAAAGATTTACTTCATTCATTCATTTTTCTCGCCCAAATGAAGCACTTTTACTCAGATTTTGTCGATTGCACCTGCGGTACCTCGGTGTATGTCACTAAGATTTTCAAGTTTCCAGATGTGTGCAACAGCCAGTTCTGAGCTATTTGTAAAATTTCCTCCTCGGCCACATCAGGACAGGGAACAGATTCAAATACCAAAATCCAGCTCTGCTCAGGAAAGAAAAGATTTATCGAGTTTTTTATATGTATATAAAGCTGCTTATTTCCATAGATCATTTGTGAACAGGAGAGCAGGGCGTGAGGTCAAGACGCTTTATCGGCATAGCAGGTTTTGTAAAGGAAAAAAAAAAGCAGAAATAATGTTGACGTAACGCGGCGAGGAGCGACGTGTGGAATATTTCTCAGTCTGTTGGATGTGGGCTGAGAGGAAACATTTCCTACCATCTGTGGAAAACACTTTGTCACTTTGCTGAGCAGCAGTTTTGTTGGATTTTAACAGATAATAAAACATCTGTTTTTTTTGTTTTTTCATGGTTTTTATTGTAATTTTTCAGCCTCTCCATGAGTTCGACCCCACTTACAGCACCCCCGTCCGAGCGCCGCCCACTGAGATGTCGCTAGGCAACGATGATGAAGACATAGAGGAGACCTCTGGAGACGAGGTGGAGCTGACTACAGAAAAAGGTAAAAGAGGGGAAAAAACACAGATTTATGAAAACGTAATCATATAAATTTCATCTTTGGCAGTATTAAAACAGCAGTGACATACCAAATCCTTTCCTGCGGGTGTGAAGCCAAAAACACATTTAATCCTCTGTCACACACATGCACGCAAGCATTTACTTCAGATGTGTGAGCCAACATGGAAGTGATGCTGAAATACAGCTGCACACAGATGTGCTGCATTCCCCAAATCAGCCAGCAGGTGGTGCTGGATCCTCGACGTTTCACCCTCTCTGTCCTCTGACTGGCTGTAAATTAAGCTTTCGTATCCTCAAAGGTCACATAACTCACATCGTTCTGTGTGGTTCTGCTTTTTCAAGTCATGCTGATAAATTTATTTCTTCTTTCATGAGCTGATAAATGTTTCAACGGTCTCACTCTTTGTCTTCACTCTTTGTTGCAGTAACAGCTGCCCCGGCCTCAGTACCTCGCAGCGTAAGTTTCCAAGTTTCCAATTCCAAAAAAATTCAGGTAATGCTTGTGTCTGAATAGCTGTTCAGTAACATCCAACAAAAATTACCCAACAGAGTGTCCCAATTACCTTAGTGTGTACTATGTTTTTGCCCAGTTTTAAAGTCTAGTCACTACAGGGAAAATCCTAAAAAGTCACCAACTTTATGATGATGATTATTACAGAAAAATCACATTTTGTTTGGTAACCACTTGATTCACAAACTTCTTCTCCTTTCTCTCACTGAGGCCAGAAATGCTCCCTCTGCCTCTGAATGAATGAATGAATGAATGAATAAATAAATAAATGAATCTGTTCCACCTGCAGTTCCTCCCGGAGTCTCCAGGGCTGAAAGGAGAGCGAGGTGAACCGGGTCCAGCCGGTCCCCCGGGACCTCCCGGCCCTCCAGGACGAGCCTCGGGAGAGGGCGAGGGAGGAGAGCCGGGACCCCGGGGTCCACAAGGACCACAGGGACCTGCAGGCTCACCTGGAGTTCCTGGAAAAGATGGACAGCCTGTGAGTTTGATCTGCTTCATGTGTTTGATCTGCAATATTCAAAGTACTCTACCTGTAAAATTCAACTTCCAGGTCATGAAAGGAGCACATGTTGCTGTTTATGTCGGTCCAACCGGTCAAAAAGAAAAACTGATGGATTTTCTCTCTATTTTTATCTTTTATCAAGGGAAGCAAAGGTGAACCTGGTGTCCCGGTAAGTAAAGTCTCTCCAGTCTTACAGATTTATAGGTTCATTCTTACAGGAGTCATCTTTTAGTGCCTCGGGGGGGAAACTGAGAGGAACTAATTTAGATATCTCTACTTGATCTGATCCTCTGAAAACACCTGTGGCTGTCTTTTTTTCTTTCAGGGAGAAACCGGGCCTCCAGGATTCCCGGGACTACAGGGAGAGCCTGGTCTCCGTGGAGAAAAGGTAAATAATGACTGTCTTTCGATACCTTAATAACTGGACTTGAATCTGGTCCAGTTGTGAGTAATTCAGACGCATCACGACTGTGTCCTGGATTGTCAGTAATAATCATTAAATGTACTAAAAACTCGTCCCACTGCTGTCTCCTTCAGGGCGATCCTGGTGTTGGACTACCTGGACCACCGGGACCTCCCGGACCTCCAGGTCAACCAAGCAAGTCCTCCATGTTCCTGGTAGGTTATCAAACAGTCCTTTTCACTTTTGCCTGGTCAAAGATCTGCTGTGCTGTAGTTGTTAATGCCAGTTGATCCAGATATGAAGACTTCGGGCGAGCCTCGGGCTAAAGTTCAGTAACACTGGGCTTCAGCTGAGATTTGGTCTTGTTCTTAATGAATTATTCACAAGTGCTGATCTGATTTGTCAGGTTGCATCTCTGCAGGTGCAACACCACAGCCGTATCATCTTTACTGCTGTCGAATTCACAGAAAGTCACTCTATCAACTTTTGAGTGATCCATTTGCTTTTTATTTATATTGGACTCCATCCAGTTTAATTAATGACAAACTCTGTTGTACTGTGTTCACTGCTGTTTTTATGCACCAGTAATATTTATAAATGACACTATAAAAAACTCATGTAGGTCCAAAATTGAAGGTCCAAGTGCCCCCGACCCTGGTGATGATTTCTTTATATGGCTGAAGCATTTATGTTTTAGACGTATGTGATTATAATAAATCTGTGGAAGCAAAATAAGTCCTGAGATGAATACGAAGCATTTAGACATGAAACTGAATGTGGTGTGTGTTTGTTAGGAGGGCTCAGGATTTGAAGACTTTGACACTGATGCAGAGATTTTCAGGGTAAGTGAACTTTCATCTAATTCATTCATTCATTTTTATGTACAGTTTTTGCTTTTTCACACGAAAACATTTGCACTTTAGAGAGGAACATGGGCTGTACTTTACTCGGTGTGATGGTTATATGTGTCCTTGTTTTATCAGGGGCCTCCAGGACCACCCGGCCCCCCAGGGAAGCCGGGGCCCCCAGGAACTCCAAATGAGGATGTTTTTCCTGGATCTCCTGGGGCTCCTGGAAAAGACGGGAGGGATGGAGAGAAAGGCGAGCCTGGACTTCCTGTAAGTTAAATGTTCTTTCTCTTCTGCCTGTTTAAATTTTATATACAGCTCATCAATAAGAGCAACGTCCTTACATCAAGTTTTAAAAATATCAGAGTAATGTGTGTTTTTTAAATACAGGGTGTGTACTGCTGAACCAGACTGTGGCTCTTTTCAGATGATCAGAACATGTTTCTTCATATAACTAATGTTTTCGTATAATAGTGCTCTTACATTACTGACATAGCTTCTGTTTCCAGGTGATTGAGGAGTGGTTTAGTGGTTCTGGGTCTGGTTCTGGCTCTGGTTCAGAGTCTGGTCAGGTATTAACAAATGGTCCCATCAGATCCAAGGGGCCGGAAAGACAGAATTTCCCCCGACTTTCTTTAAAAACCCATGTTCATCCACTGCTTTCCTGCCAGTGTCGATCAGTGTGCAGACTCACTGGCGTGTGTGGTTAAGAGAGAGTAAGTTCTGGAAAAGTCTGCATATACTAAACTACTTTCCCAGTTATATCTTCATGCTAGAGGAACAGAAACCTCTGTAAAAGCTTCAGAACATGGTCAGCTGCAGCATCTGTGGGGGGAAATGTGTCTTTTCTTATCAGATGCTTTTACTAACTGTGCAAATAGACGACTCCTACTCCAGAGAGCCAATTAGCTTTTGTTTAACATGCTCTTATTTCAACCAGTTTGCCCCTGTGAGTGTCCACCTTTGTTTAAAAAAACATGAGCAGTGATGCATCTGAAAACTGAAACATAATTTTGTCGCTCTTGCAGGGGGTTGATGGAAAAGATGGGGATCCAGGGCCTGCTGGGGAGAAAGGAGACAAGGTGAGGCTGATGAGCATGATGATCATTCTTATATGGACTCATCACCTGGTTGGCTTTCTCTAGTTCTCTCATTGCTTGTTCCCCTCAACAACATCCCGCCTCTCCTCTGGAAGTCGTGATCTTTCTTCCCTCTCCAAATGCCCCCGGCCTTCTTCTTCTCCAGTTGTTGGTGCACTTGTTAACCTTTAAGTTGCACTGTTGCAGTGGTCTAATGGTACAGTTTGAAAATCTGTGTTTTCCTCATGTGTGAACATGCAGCACATCCTCTTGCTCGTGTGACTTTTACCACGCTGCCGTTTAAATGAGCTCACTGATTTCCCTCGTGCAGGCCTCTTAGTGCTCTGTTAGCAAAAACAATTAACGCGCAGACTAAATAACCGTCTAACACAAAGAACTGAGCTCTTAATGAGGCAACGCCGTGGACCAATAAAGCTCTGAGGACCTCAGGTGGAAACGAGTCTGTGCTGCAGCTCTGCCTTTGTTTTTTTAAAGCAAACTGGAGACTACAGTCGCCCTCTAGTCATCGCTGTAGTTCACCTAATTCTATTTTATATGTTAACAGGGAGAATCTGGCTTTAACGGACCACCGGGACCAAAGGTAAAATATTCATATCCAACATCCATATCTCTGCCTCCATCTTCATCCCTTTCCATCCTATTTTTAGATATTTTAAAAGTTTTGCTAATTTCATGATCATTTTGAATCAGGACTGTAAAACTCTCTTGCAGGGAGATCAGGGTCCTCCAGGTTTTCCAGGCCTACCAGGCTCAGAAGGTCCAGAAGGGCAGCCTGGTCCCAGAGGTCCACCTGGCCTTCCTGGGCCCCCGGGTCCCCCTGGAAGAAGCTACACCTTTGATTTCGCGGTACGATCTATCTCACTACCTCATGACTGGTCTACTTAGAGTACAGCTCAGCCTCAGATAACATTAGTGTGAGTGTTATAAAGAATTAGGAAACGGGAATCTTATTTTGATCAGATCATGATGTTTGTTTCTGCTCTGTTCAGCATCACATCTGCACGACATCCCATCATGCATCTGCCTGATGTCTGCAAGAAACAGTCTCAGATGAATCTTATATCGTCCTCCTTTTCAGTTTACATGTGCGATGTGCAGCAGTGCCTGGTGATTTTATTGAAACTATAAACTGTTCGGAGACACTGTGATCATGATGAATTTCTTCTCAGGACCTGGAGGGATCCGGGATGCAGAGCGGTTTTGGAGCTGTGCTCTCCAGAGGCCCGCAGGTACAACCGCATGTGTGTGTTCATGTGACGAGCTCTCTGCATGATAATGTTTTGCTTTTCATATTTCACTTTTCATAATATCAGTCATCATACAGTGTAGCTGCTATTCTTGTTGATGCATTTACTTCTATGTGTTAAACAGGGTCCTGCAGGAATCCCCGGACTTGAAGGCCCCAAGGTGAGATGGTTGTGTGTTTGTGATATCATTCTTTGTCATTCTTTTACCCTAAAATAGTTTGATATTGTTTGTTTGTTTTCATCTTTCCCCCCTCTTTGCCTCTCATAGGGTAAAGATGGTTTAAACGGCTCCCCAGGAAAACCAGGGCCAAAGGTGAGTCTGCTGTCAGGCTCGGCTCAGCTGCTGTTCTGTTGGCTTTTTGAGATTTTAAGGTTTTCTCAGCAGGAATCAGACAAGCTTCTTAAATGTTTGGGACCCAGGTCACTCTGCAGCAAACAGCTGTAAAGTGAAAGGCCACATGGTGACAAGGGATTTAAGCTCCTGGCTGCAAGCTGTTTCTGGAGATCAGAGAGGCCGTCCTCAGACCAGGTTCACGACCCCACAGGTGGTGGCTCTCATTGAACCTGACCCTCCTCATCTGACAGAAATAAAGCATCACAGCACACTGCAGTAACTCTGCTAATAAAAATAAGACCTTATGATCAACATTAATCAGCAAAAACCGTTCATAGCCAGCTGTGTGTGAGGTAAACAGCTCATGTAGGTGACTGCTCTCGGGACGCATTTCACCTCTAACGAAATGAAGGAAGCAGGTTATCTCATAGCGGTGATGTATGAGTGATAAATGTGTCTTTGTGGTCTCTGTAGGGGGAGCCGGGTGCTACAGGACCACCAGGGACTCCAGGACTGGATGGACTTAAAGGGGCAGAGGTCAGTAAATGGATGGACTCATAAATACGTGACAGGATTAAAAATTTCATTAAAATGTCAGCTTTTACAAATAGATGTTTAAAGGCTCCCTCAGTGACGTTTGGTGGAGTAGACACCAGAAAATATGGTTTTAAGTGCTGATAGCTAAATTAAATCTGCTGATGGATGGAAGTTCAGTCCAAATCTGTAAAAATATAGCCATGTACTATATTTCTACTCTGTCTAGTACTCTGTAACAGCATCAATAAGACAAAAGAACAACATGAAAAATCCTGTAAATTAAAAACTAATGTTTAATTTTGAGAGTTTGTGTCTTATTTTGTGTCTACAGGGACCAAAGGGGGACAAAGGTGATCCAGGAGAAAAGGTAAAACCAGCGTGGATGTGTGACATGGACAAAACCACATGCTCACACCTGAAGTTTAGATTTTCCTAAATAGTGTTTCTATTTGCTGAAACAAAGGTCAAATGTGTTTTTCAGGGAGAAGCGGGACGGGATGGGCTCAGTCTACCCGGACCTCCAGGACCACCCGGACCACCAGGACCCCTTATCAACCTCCAGGACGTAAGTAGATGAGCCGCTGAAGGAGAGAGTCGAATGTTAGCGCCGCTTTCTAGCAGAGTAATGAAGGATAAGACCTTTAAAAGTCATCTCCAGTCATCTGGAAGTTATTCAGAGAGTCAGTTTGATTTAAATTGACGACATTTTCCTTTTTCCTCAGCTTCTGTTGAACGATACAGATGGTGCCTTCAACTTCTCAGGGATTTTTGAAGCTCAGGGACCTTCTGTGAGTATCAGACAAAAAAAAAATCAATCAGAGCCCAAATTATCTTGATGAAGTGTTCCAGTTCACCGTCAGATCTCCTGGTCCTGTGACCACATGTGGAGAAATGATTCAACTCGTCATTAGTCCCATCATAACTGCTCAGTGTTTGTATATGAAGTCTTACAAAAGTTAATTTCCTAAATGTTTGCAGGGACCACAGGGTCCAAAGGGTGACTCTGGTTTGCCAGGAGTTCGAGGACCTCCAGGACTGAAAGTACGTGGGACAAATGCCGTGTCTCTGCTCACAATCACTGTTATTTTTTTGTATACATACAACTGAACAACAGAGGTTGATGTGTCTGTGTGTGTGTGTGTGTGTGTGTGTACATGCATGTTTCTGCTCTCTGTCTACATATGGTTTGTTTGTTTCTGTGCAGGGTGAAAAGGGTGAGCCAGGGTTTGTCATGGCAGCAGATGGATCCATGATGTCAGGCCTGGCTGGTCCAATAGGACCCAAAGGAGCAAAGGTTAGACATACTTTATATATATATCCAGATCATTGTTGTCATATGCTTTCAGTTTTTCCTGCATGTACATTCACACTCAGTGTTGTTGTGAAGCATGATTTTGAACAGAAATTCAGTGACCGTGTATAAATCTGTCTTTGTTTGCAGGGAGATGTTGGTGCAGCTGGACCTGCTGGAATTCCAGTGAGTATTTTGAGCCATTAAAGAAAAGAAACATTTTTTTTAGATTTGATAACACCATTATTTTTCCCCTGCTGCCACTGAAGGTATGAATAATGCTTTTAAGAAATACTGTGACTCACTTTACTTTGTTCCTAACAGGGGCCTGTGGGACCACCAGGACCCAAAGGAGAATTTGGTTTTCCAGGGAGACCTGTAAGCAGCATAAACTCATGAAAACATTTTCAATTCAGCTAAAAGTACACACAGACATGAACTTTTGTCAAGGTTAATAATAGTAATGTGTATTTTCCAGCTTCCTTTCAAGTCAGAATTGTTTGTCCTCTGCTATAAAAAACTCCTCAAGCTACAGTTTAAATTCAGTTAACCTGCTTTACAGACATTTTTACCTTTAAATAAAATACACATTGACCCAAAAAAAAATAATGTTGGGTCATTATTAACAAAATAAACATTCATTCATTCATTGTGGAAATCATCACTGTTAAAATGTTTCTAGCTCGCCATACTGATGATGCGTCTCTCTGTAGGGTCGTCCAGGCCAGATGGGACCAAAAGGAGAAAGAGGAGACTCTTTCGGCCTGCCGGTGAGTCACACACCTGAGCAAGAAGACTGTAGAAGTGTAAAAAAATACAGTTGTCTTATTCTTCTTCTTCTGCTCTTTTTAGGGACCTCCTGGCCTGCCTGGGATGCCGGGCCGCCCAGGAATATTCAACTGCCCCAAAGGGGTAAGACCACACACTCATTATTGACACAGTGCTGAGTCAGCGCTCAATCATCAAGTGTGTTTTTATTCGCTCATGCGCTCACTGTCCTCTCTCCTCCCCTGATTTCTGAAGACCGTGTTTCCCGTCCCTCCTAGACCTCACTGTAAAATGGCTGTAAGTCTCATTGCTGATGAATTTTATTAAAGGCTTCGTCAGTGAAGTTAATCATCTCGGGTTCTCTAAATCTGTAATCCTCACGCTTTCTTTTTATTCCAAACTATAAATCCATTCACACATGGTGGGCTGAAGGTTTAAAAAAAATAGATGAGCTATGTGTCCATGCATGTTTTATTTCACTGAGCACGTCTGACTGAACGATTGTTTCTACAGGCCGTCCTACAAGTTTCCATTCTCATCTTCATTAATCCTCAATTCCCTCCACACAATCTCATAACTACATCTACAGTAATTCACTGTCTAACGTTCATATATCTCCTAATCCCAAATTCTCTTTCATGCCGCCTCTCTTACACGTCCACCTTCTTCCTCCGTGTACACAAAGTGCATGTTGTTCAGTGTAATACTACCTAACCTGTCAACTTTTCAAAGATACTTCTGAAATGTTTGTGCATGCTGAATGTCCCGTCTGCAAAGGTGAAGGCTCAAAACGAAATTAAGCTTGGGCTAAATTCACATCCACAGCAAATCTGCATGCCTCACATTGATTATGAGATTAACTTTATAAACTAGATGGTTTAATATTTGATAATGAGTTTTTCCTTCCTTTGATACCTTCAATCTGAAAGTGATACAAGCTTTTACTTTAGTCTGATCTCCAAATTCATTCAAACTGACTGCTATTAATGTTTGTGCTTTTTTCTATTTCAGCTTCATCCCAATGGAAGCATTGCAATTGGTAGGTTGAGTTTGTTGTTTGACGCAAATTATGAAGCCTGACTGAAGACAGAATACTCAAAATAGTCACAGTGGAAAAAGACTTTATAACAATATCCAGAGTTTGTTTTTAACTTTAAGCTCTGCGTCAGTGAGTCAGATAAAGAGTAATTAACCTCAGTTTGTTTTATGTCTCCAAGGTAACTGTCAGACGGGACTAAAAGGAGAAAAAGGAGAGAGAGGCCTTCCGGGGATACCGGCCCCACAAAGTGAGTCGACTCTTTGAATTACATAACATCTAAGGATAACTGCTCCTCTGAGGAATAGACACTGAAAATAAAAAAAATCACCATCAAAAAGTCTGTTTTAGTGAGTTTATTTAAAGGATTTTACCTTAAAGAGGATAGTCTTGCTTTAAAATTTCCTCATATTTAAAAAACAGAATGAAAACAGAATTGAATATTTCAGTAATTTTTCATTGTTTTTTTTCTCTCCCTTCCTTTTTTTCTGCTGTAGGCACATTTCTTTCCAGGGGTGGCTGGGTAAGTTTCATTTGGAAGTGTTTTCTTTTGTTTTGGGGCATTTTGTTTTGCTGTCTGATGTGCCATCAGACTCTTAAATGCGTGTGTGTGTGTATGTGTGTGTGTGTGTGTGTGTGTGTGTGTAATCGCAGGGAACAAGAGGTGACCAGGGCATTAAAGGAGAGAAGGGAGACAAGGGGGAGGCTGGGTTACCCGGGGAACCAGGAATCCCTGGGAGACCAGGACCGGTGGTGAGTCAGGTTTCCATGGAAACACACTGTGTCATCTTCGTGACGAATAATGTTTAAAAAAAATCAATAACTTGTTTCTGACACATTTCAGGGACCCAAAGGAGAGTCGGTGGTTGGTCCACCAGGCCTCCCTGGAGTTCCCGGTTCACCAGGTATCCCAGGCTACGGCAGAGCAGGACCTGTTGGCCCTCCTGGACCACCGGGGCCCCCTGGGTCACCCTCAAGATATGGTTCAGGTACAGTTCAACAATCACACACACTTTATGTCACACAGTTACAGTAAAGTTTAACACCATTTAGAAACTAACTTTACATATTGTTTTTGTTGCTGATCAATCAGTTATAATGAGGTGGTGTTTTTGATATAACAGCTGTGACCATCGCTGGCCCCCCTGGACCTCCTGGACCTCCCGGACCTCCTGGATCTTCAAGTAACACAGCATCTGTAAGTGAACTTGTTTCTTATGGCCTGATGTTGACCTCCATGTAAATTATACAACAGTGTGCTATAAACATTATCATCCTAACACACCACAGGTTCATGCAAATCATCCACTGTTGCTGTGAAAGTTTCCAGAGATTCTTTATTTGTTTTTCAGCTGAAAACCTTTTCGACTCGTGAGAGGATGATGCAGCAGACCGTCAAGGATGCAGAAGGGACTTTGGCGTACGTCACATCAACAGGAAGTCTCTTCCTCAAGGTTTCCCAGGGATGGAAAGAGATTCAGGTACCACCAAGTCTTATTTATTCAGGTTCAGTAAATCACTCTGTGTTAAAGACATGCAGTGATATAAGTACTAAACGTCATTTTGAAAATCACATATGCAGTTTGAGCAGTTTGACCTTTTGTGTGACCTTGCTGCGGCATTCAGTAGCTAGAAACAAACCCCACAGCAGCCCCCTTTAAATCATATGCATGTAGGTCAAGGCTTAAGTGATGTAGCAAATGATAAGTGTAACAGCAGTTTAATTGCTTTTCCGTTCATTTACTGCGGCGTTTTCATGGTCAGCGAAGCATCGAGTGAGTTTCGTGATTTGCCTTTAAAACCTTCTCACTGAAGGTGAACCGGCATCATCATCACCTCTGAGATATCTGCTGTGTTTGAAGGTCAAACGGTCTCTGTGTGAGGAGGTGGTCGATGATTAATCAACCATTTCATGAAATTCTCTTTGCTGATAAAAATCAATAGCATTTCACGACTCACGGTTATACAAGTGAAATGCTTCCACAGTCCCTCTTCACTGGAAAGTCTCTCAATCATATTAGCATTTTTCATTTCACTTTAACTTTATGTAATATAATATCACAAATTAATTTTTTCTATATCTAACACATTTAAAGTAACACACTGAATATAATTTGCTGTTTTTTTTCACAGCTTGGCAGTCTGATCTACCTCTCCAATAACATTATTCCACAAGATGAGGTATTCATTGCTTATTTTTATGACTTTATTTCTCAGAGAAAAGAAAATAGTGAAATTCTTTACTGTATGTCCACATTAAACTTTTCAACATCTCTTTTCAACTACTCATTTAGCCTCGAACTGCATATCAGATCAGAGGAGACACAATGGAAAGAATACGTTCGGTCAATGAAAGGGTGAGTGTTGATAGACTGTAGGACTGAGGTTTGATTGATCAGGACTCTTCTTCTTCTGGTAACCCTGATCTGTTGCTTCCCGTCCCTCCAGCTGAACCTGGTGGCCCTGAACCAGCCTCACTCAGGCAACATGATGGGGCTCGGCATGGCCGACCGGATGTGCTACGAGCAGGCCAAGGCGATGGGTTTGGCCCCCAACTACCGCGCCTTCATTTCCTCCCACAGGCAGGACCTGGTCCACGTGGTCTATCCTGGTTTCCGGGAAACTCTGCCAGTCACCAACCTCAGAGTGAGTCTGACTATAATAACAATAAAAATAACAACTACTTTCACTGTTGATCATCTTCAGACATGTAACCGACTGTGGGTCTTCTTTCAGGGAGATGTGATGTTCAGGAACTGGCGCTCAATTTTCAATGGTGATGGGGGGCCGATCAATGCCAGGATACCCATCTACTCCTTCGACGGCCGGGATGTTTTAGCTGACCCCTTCTGGTCAGTAAACTTTATCGACTCCCTGCTTGTTTTTTTGTCTCTTTCGTGCCTTTGTGTCCATCATGCTGATATTTTCTGTCATCCATCTGTCAGGCCTCAGAAGAGCATCTGGCACGGCTCCACCAGCCGAGGTTTCCGAGTGGTGGACAAACACTGCGAGACGTGGCGAGCGGACCACATGTCCGTCGTGGGCCAGTCCTCCAGCCTGACCTCCGGTCTGCTCCTGGGCCAGCAGACGCGGAGCTGTTCCAACCAGTACATCATTCTGTGCATCGAGACCCACAAAAACCTTTAAACACCCCCACCCACCCCATCTCGCCCCATACCACTCGACCAAGGAACCAACCCCAGCCACCTTAAATGCTCAACACTCGGGGAAAACTTTCTTCCAAAAGGACGTCGTTTTCAGCACATCTCTGGTGCTACGTGTAGCATTTTTTTACACAGAGGACCACATTTCAAACCCTGCCTTCCACAAAGAGGATATTAATACTTATTTTCCTCCTGCATCTTCTGACATCGCTTTTGAGGAGCGAGATGAGTTTGATAAGAGGCTGTCAGAAAATCTCGACAACAGCCAAGATATAATCTGGAAAAGGTAAGCTAACACAAAGTTGATGCTTCGCTGTGGAACTGGAATTTTGTGGATTGCTTGCGATCCAAATTTGTGCCTTAAAAGAACATCCCTTTGTGTTGTAAAGCAATCCAGAAGATTTCCTTTTACATTTACAACCTGGTGGCACATAACGTAAAACGCAGCACAGAGGCTGATGGAAGCCGTCAGTCCTCGTTCATGACAACAACACAAACATCTCAAAGCGAATGTGGTGATTTCTTCATGTTAAAATGATACACGCAGCACCTTTTTAAATGTTACTCAAGGATAGTGGGCGTAACACGAATGTCTCCACATAGTTACCCAGGTGTGTTGAGGAAAAGACGTCTCTTTTTCAAGTTTGTCGTTTCTTTGTGGTTCAGCAGACTGAACGTAGAGACCGAGGGGCTGCAGGTCCTGAAACTAACAGCTTTTCCAAATGAAAGATTTCCAAAGACTTTTATGATGGAAGCAAAAAGAGCTACTTTCATTTTTGTTTACAGGCTGTTGTGGAGAGTTTTATCTTAAAAAAATCCAGAAGTGTTTTCGATGTTTTAAGGGGATGAAGTTTTGTTTCCGTCGCTGACATAGTCCTTCGTCCAACAGTGGGATGACCAGACAGCCAGTGTTGCCACCAAAGTCATTTTTTGATGCACTGTACTTTATTTTTTTAAAAAAATCTAATGCAACATTTTCCTCCTGGAAGATGTTGTTCGTGTTGTAGCTTTTCATACATCTTGGTGATCTCACTCCTTAGCAGCTCTTTAACTCAATAGGCTATTTAATTTAACTTCAATGATTTATTTATACCGTCACAGCACATAACATGAAATCAGATGATTAAATTTAAGAATGTAATTTATCGTTTGTTGTTTGTCAAATGACTGTTTCTTCTCACTTTTTGTCTCTTTTCTATTTTTTGTACAGTTTTTTTTTATGTTTAAAGATTTCTGAAGACTGTTGACAACAGACAAAACTAAATTTCCACTTACTGTAGAGATACAATTAAAACATGCAGAATATTTTCATGCTGTCAAAAAAATTAGAAAATGAAATTTCAAGGGAAACGTGAGAGCACGTGTTTTTGTATAAATATTGGTGCTTTGTTGAATAAAGTTTTCTCTTTTCATAACTTGTTCTTGTTTCACTGTCAGTGCACAGAATATCTCAAATACGTTGGACAGTAAAACTGTAAGAAGCAGTCGTTTTCTTCTCCTTAGTTCCAATAATTATGGCTTTTCTACAGACAAACTTCAGTGAAAACGTTCAATTGGAGCCCAAGAATAATGGATGTTTGAAGCTAAAACCATATGAACGAGTTTTAAAAAAACAACAACAATATATCTTTCAATATTTATTTTATTTAAGTATCACATGCAACTATTTTTGAGAGTTCCCATTAAAAAATAAGTATTTTTTACACATACAGTGGCTGCAGTGATTGTGAAAACGTTTGCTCGTCGTGTCGAAGTGACAGGGCATTATCACTTTACTCTGCAGTTTGTTTTAGTCTGTCACAACTTTTATCTGTTCTTTTTTCTCATCTCCCTCATTAATGACATCTCTGGAAAATTTCTTTCCAGCACTGAACAGCAGACAAAGTTAACTAGTTAGTGACAGAGAACTAAAATAAATGCGAATATGTGACTTGTGTTTGTCAGGTGGTGGGAGATATAACTCAGACAAAATACAATGCAGATGTTTTTTTTGTTTTGTTTTCTGTATGTGCAAACAGACAACTGTTGTACTAATGTGTAAGTGATAAAGGATGTTTAAGGTGATGATTTGCTGGGCTCTGAATCCAGAAGCATGAACACACAGAGAAAATATATATATATTTTTTTTCTTCTATCTTTCTGAGGGGGGAAAAGTCTGGGTGTTTTTGACAGTTTGTCTGAAGTTTTGGCTGACTGCAGCTGCTGTGTGATCAGTGTGGCTTTTTTTTCTTTCAAGGTTTCATTGAACGCTGCTAGCTTGAAGTTGGGATTTAATTTGGAGAAAAATCATCTGAGGTTTGATGGGATTAGTAGTTTGTTGCAGCCACCAGTAGTAGTAATAGTGTGCTATCTGCACCTGTATACCTGTGAGTTCATTGCACCAAATGTTATTCTTAGATAACTGTAGGTTAAAGGTTTTGTTGTTGCTATCCAAATATAACTCTTCAAACAGCACGTTTTCCTTCCAAAGGTCTGGCATGGTAGAAAAAAAACAAACTCTTCTCAGCCTGATAAGCTGGAGCACAAGTTAGAGTTGTGCATTGTGTGTTTTCCCTTACTGAGAAACCACAGGAGTATTTTTCCAAATCTTGGACATGAGAAGCTTCCAGGTACTGTCAGCGTTCCTTCATTTGACAACACATTTCTAATATACAACTGTCTTATATGTCCAGTTTGACCACATTAACAGTTCAGACTTTGATGTGAAGGTCCTGTTTGTGCTCGTCCTGTCGGCCGTGGCAGCTGACGCTCAGTCTTTCCACCTTGGCAGCTGCCCCCAGCCGTCTGTTCAGGAGGACTTCAACGTTACAAAGGTAAAATACTGAAGGAGTTTTATTCAGATCTTTTGTGATGGACTTCACGTAAGCACTGATTTTTCTCGGCCCTGTGTGCAGTGTCATTTTTGCTCTTCTCCTTCTAGTACATGGGAACCTGGTATGAAATAGAGAAGCTCCCAGCTGTGTTTGAAAGAGGAAAGTGCAACCAAGCCACATACAGCCTTCTCACAGACGGGACGGTCAACGTCAGCAATGCAGAGCTGCTGTAAGCACCGAACTGTCCAGCTGCCTCGGCAAAAAATGTTTCTCACATTTTTATCTAGCTAAAAGTTTCCTGCATTCATCTGTTGTTCCTCAGGCATGGTTGTTTTTTGTTTTGTTTTGCACAGATCTAATGGGAAGATAAATTCTATTGAGGGTGTTGCCAAAGTTAAAGATCCAGCTCAACCTGCTATTCTGGGTGTCAGTTTCTTCAAAGGTAAATGTAATAGTGTTACCTTTTTAAAATACTGAGCTAATTTTACAGTTTTAATGCAATGCCTTACGCTCATATGTGTGTCCAGGTGTTCCAGATGCTCCTTACATGGTACTGTCCACAGACTACCAGTCA
>JBAJHX010000046.1:16553337-16577895 GCA_037176925.1 Amniataba percoides | reverse complement strand
TACACATCTTAAAAGCAACGACGCATGCAGGTTCTATACACTGAAGCTTGGTGTAATGATGTTGTTGGGCATATTTCCAGAAAATTGTACTTTTCTTTCCCCTGTGAAATTCTTTTCAGTTTGTCAATCAAGTATTAGCTGAAGGTAGTTTTTGGTTACTTATTGTTATTTATTATCATTTTGACTTCTAAATAGAAATAGCTTGCAATACAGGAAATATCCTTGTTCACTTTCTTGCTGAGAGTTGGGCAAAAACATGGATAGCTTTGTTGTAACTATGTTAAATATCAAATTCAGTCAAGAGGCGGTTAGCTTAGCTTAGCATAAAGACTGGGAGCAGGGGGAAAACCGCTAGCCTGACTCTAGCAACTCCAGACAGTCATTGGTTGTCGCTAAGACATAGTCCAGTTCATAACCCCACAAAACCACAGCTTGTGGTTTTTGCAGATTAAACAACTTCCTTTGTAACGTCATACACATCTCAGAGGAGCTGTTAGCAGATTTTTCTACCTTTCGACTGAGCCAGGCTAGTTTTTTTTACCTCCAGTCTTTATGCTGAGAAGCTGCTGGCTTTATCGTAACATGTAATGGAATCAATCTTAAATAACTCTTGCCAAGAAAGCTCCAAAACATCAAACTATGTCCACAAAGTTTGCCTCCTGTTATTAATAAATGCAATCCTGCAGCAGGATGTTGTTTGACAAAGTAAGGCACAGTGACCAAAACAAGTTAATGCTCCTGCTTTTTCAAAGAACATTTGATAAAATTGGAGTGTCACAATAAAACTGTCTCAAATGAACATCAAGTAAACCATGGCTTTTTTTGTGATATTTTTTCCTTTTCACCTCCAAACTAACTGTCAGCATCACTGAAACACGTAAAACGAGGCCACGAGATGAAACCAACATCAGCGCAAACATGAATGCTGAAAAAACAAAAGTCCGTAAATGCTGAGTGAATGTTTGTGTGCTATTTTACATACTGTAAGAACAACAGACACAACCACAGTCCGACGTTAAAAGTTCTTCACAACTTTTAAAAATAGTAACATTTCCTGTATCCGCACATTTCCAGACGCCCGTCATGAACACTGCTGACCAGCGTTTTTTTTTCACCAGGCGTCTTGATTTTCATTAATATACAAGCCCACGAGTTATGTGCTATCAACGTACGCCTCTCCTCGCAGCTTGAAAGTCTGTGCGAGAGCTTTTTCCTCCACTTGCTTTTTTTTTTTTTTTTTGAGGAGCTGGTCCATCCTCCCGTTAAATCAATCAGTATATTCCCAAAACATCACGTCGGATCGTCAGTCTTGGTCGGCTCTCTGCAGGGGCCCGTTTGGGGGTTCGGAGATGGCGAGGGTGGATGCAGAGGAGTGGATCTGTTGTCTGCTGGAAAGGCAGTCTGAGGTTGCGGCATGCGGACACGGGGAGTCCAAATGCAAATCAAATTTGAGCAAGAACAGATGAGAGTTGCATATCGTGGACGACTGTATGCCGGCGTTGTGCTTTGGGCACAGGGCAGGATGGAGGATGGGGTCAGGCGAAACGTATGGGTGGGAAAGACTCGGGGCACGTGAGCCTCGAGGGGGGCTAAAAAGGAAAAGAAAACAAAACAAAGCTAACCCTCGTCTTCGCTCTCCTCCTCCAGCGCCTCCTCGAACACTATTTCTGGTAGCCTGAAGCACTCCTCGAAGAAGTTCACCAGGGACTGGCTGAGGTGCTGCCTTGTTGCTTCACTGTGAATGAAGTGGCCTTCGTCCGGGTAGATCTGAGACACAGAAAACACAGCCAGTTTATAAGTGAGAGGAAACATACAAGACCAGTTTCTGCACCGTAATTACATTTCCTCTTGGCAGAGAGAAGGAGAAACCACTGTCGAAGATGTTTAACTGTCTCTCAAATTGATCGTCTGTAATGTTTTCTTCCTTCATGTAAAGAACAAATTCTTAAGATTTAGTGTGCAACAAGATTTGTTATGGTCAACACTTTAGGGCGCTGCCAATCGGAGGTTTAGGACTAAGAGTTGAGAACACCTTACTCCAAAGTACATAACATGTCAACATTTAAAGAAGATGAGGGGAAAAGTAAGATGAGGGGAAAAATGACAAACTTTTCCCCCTCATCTTCTGTAAAATGTTGACATGGTATGTAACCAGTGATGGAGGAAGAACTCAGACTTTTTGAAAAGTACAACTATAGTACCAAACTGTCCTGTATTAAAAATGCTATATAAGTAAAAGTTTGAAAGTTAGAACAATGTACTCAGTGCAAAAAAGTTCTCAATGCAACACAGTGACTCCTGTTACCGTTATACTATATTATTTACTATACTTATAATTCCATCACTGCCGCTAACTCTTTTCATCCCAAGGTATGTCAGGCATCTTTGACTTAATCTAGGACTGTAGCTAACAGTTATTTTAATTATCACTGAAACTGTCGATTCATGGTTTACTAATCATTTAGTCTGTGAAATGTCAGAAATGCAAGTTGCCTCTGGTGAGGTTCTGTTTTGTTCACGAAACCAAAAGAGATGTAATTTAATTTGATGATTGAAAAAAAGAAGAAGCATGTTTTGATTATTAACTTTCCTGGACTGACTAATTGATTTAGCAGGAATTGGGACTCTGCTGAATTTCTGGAGCGGATTTATGAGCGTGGCAGAGATTTTGTAACCGAGTTATCATGTTTACATGGATTTGACCTAAAACCTATTAGTCAAACCAGGTTAGTGCCAGCGCGCGTGGTAACCTGTAATGGGAATCGGTTGCTAATGAACATTCAGCTGCGGCACATTGTGTCTTAATTGGATTAGTGCTGGTGTTAATGCAGGATGCCCAAGAAGGTCTCATAATCTCATTATGTGGAATGAAGGCATTGTGAGGGCTAATCCTCTCCCTGCTGTGGGATCCAACTGGGATCACAAAGCTCCCAAAGGTTGGAGAATAACTGAAGCAGGCGAAGGAGGATGAGCTGAGGAACTGGATCAGTAGCTGTAATTACAAAGGAGTGAAAATTAAAAAACGCATACCTGTAAGGTGTAGTTGGCCTTTTCGTTGATGAGCTGGGAGATGAATTTTGCTGTATGTTGGAAATGGACCTTTTCTGTGGAAATGTAAAGAGATAAACGGCAAAATGTCAGAGCATCTTTTTACTTCATGCTAGATTTAAAAAATGTGCGGGTTTCGAAAATCCTCATCTTACCATCAGCTGTTGGATGGATAATAAGAAACTTCTTATCCATGAACTGAGACGCTCTGTGTGCCAGATTTGCCATCTGAGGAGCAATGAGACACGCAGCGACAAATTACAGCAAATGAGATACTGCAGCAATTATCACAACTGGAATATGAAACATGACGATCACAGTCCAGTATTTACCGTGTATGCCCTCGGATCAGGTTTAGGCAGTCCAAGATATCGCTCTGAAAATGCGGAAGCTACAGAGGAAACAAGGCCTCAGTTAATACTTTGAAATCAAATCACAACTTCATCTTAACAACAAGACTTGAACTTAATTCATTCGCTGTTTTTATCTCGCTCTCGGGCCATTTTTCTTTTAACCCATCCTCAAATACATTCGCCCGTCTTTATATTCTTTAGTCTCAAAGCTTGTCGTTGACTGTCTTCATTTGCAATTCTGAAGTCATACAGTGTCACGACGTGTCTCGCACCCCCTCCGGCAAAGCGAGAGAAATCAAATAGATGGGAAATCAGTCACACCGCAACGCCCGGCTCCTCCTTAATTTGCAGTTTCCTGACTCGGCGCGTCCCCGTCACTCTCCGGATATCCACGATTCTGCATTTCACACATCTGATTCCTTCGGTAGCCGAAGTGACGCCGGCGTTAACTTTGCCTGGCACTGTTATGATTGGGCTGCAGGTGGATCTGCACCATCGCTCTGATGGGGTGAACAAGTACATCTGTTTTTTTTTTTTTATTTCTTCTCACATAAAACATACATGTATTATTGTACACAGTCACAGAAATAACTCCTGTCTGCAGGGCTAAAGGTGCAAGATTTGCAATCTTTTTTCTTTGAACCCTTTTCTGTGGCGCTGCCTGGGCCTGAATGATTACGTATTTGTTTACCGCGTACAGCAGAGGCTGAAACTTTTTTTCCCCACGCGAGAAAAAAGAATCTGCAATCAAACAAACTTGCCGTATAATTCAAAGTCGGTGATGGGTGAGAGGACGGCGCCGCACTTCACCGGGGAGTCCTCGCCGCTGACCAGCAGGCTGGTGACATAACCTCCGTACACCTGAGTACAGAAAAAAACACGTCATCACATTCAAACAAACAGGTTTTTACTTTACAAATGCAGGAACACTCTGAGGGTATTCTTACCTTTCCAAAAGCACCAACTCTGGTTTTGTCAATGTACGGCTCTTTCAAAATAAAACTGCAAAAGATAAATATTGGTTCTAGTTAGGTGGAACATTTCCATTAAGTCTTATATACTGATTGGATTGTCTCTCTACAGCAATGGCAGATAATACATATTAAGTGTTTTTAGCAGCCGTGCTTTTAAAAACTCAAACTAATTATACTACTTTTATAACAAGTAGTTCTAAAGTCCTTCACAGTTAAAAGATTGAAAAACAAAACAGATTAAACCACTTCATGTAAACACACAGTTTCATAAGTACATTATATCTAATCCAGCTATCCTCAAATACAAATTTACATGTAAAAATATAACAGAAGTTTAATTTAAATAGTCTTAAAACAACTCAGCAGTGAATTCTGGCACTGAAGAAGCAAAATTTCTACAATAATGTCTGACGTTATTTTAAGAAGATGCAATGGAAACGTCACACACTTCAGTGCGTCCTTCTGGTCCTGCTCCTCGTACACCCCCAGCTTCTTCTGGATGCGGTGCAGCAGGTTGGTGCCCTGGAAGCCGCTGCCCCGCCCGTCGCAGCGCACCACGACGGCGCCGAAGCTGCTCACCAGCACCGTGGCCCAGTCCAGGTGAAACCGCTCCGCCACCGTCTGGCCACCAGGTGTCCCATCGCTGCGCCGACACAAACACAGACCACAACGTCAGGCCGGTAAAGACCAACCAGTGCAATGCTTTTCTTTCTTATGTAAAAAATGAGAAAAATGGGGTGTGAATTACAAGACGGTGTCTGCTTGAATCTGTATTCTGTGAGCTGCGTTGTACTGAGAAAGTGCAGCAACATCAGCGGGACACAAAAGCAGCGTGATGATGAAAGAAAGCCGAACAAGCACCAGACAAAAGAAATTTGCTCTCTTTTAAAGACGACCATTACTGCAGATAACCTCTGCTTACTGTCTGATTATTCCAGTGGGTGCTTCAGCTGCAAACTGAGTGACAACTGAGAGAGAGAATGATTTCGACGGAGGCTAATGTGGCACAGATTAGAAATAATGAGCATACAGAGAAGTATGGCTGTTTTTTCTTTTTTTTGTCTGAATTGTTGAGGCAGAGCACAAAGGCCAAACTCTGAAAAGCTTATATTTGAGCGGCAGAGTAAAAAAGATGGCTGAATGCCTGGGGAAAGAAACGCTAATGACAGAACTGGTTATACAGGGAGGTGTAATTATTATCCAGCCAGACTGGAGGACAAAGCAGAGCGTCTTTAAATTAATGTGCCTGATTTAAAAACTTCATCCAGCTGCTCTTCAGCGGTGAAGAGTTTGGACTTGAGGCCGCACTGCCGGCAGACACCAGCTTTTTCTTCCTATAAGTGTTCACCAGATGTGCTGAACAACAAGTGAGAACATGTGCTCATTCTGTACGTACACGAGCAGGAGCAGTGGATAGTGCGCTGAGTCCATGAAGCCGGCGGGTTTGAGGATCTGCAGCGACAAGGCTGTAACAAAGATACACACAACTGTCAACCAAAACACAACATAGTCCATACAAAATAAATTCACTTATATAAACATATTTTAAGCATTATATACCTTTACCAATCATTACCAATGAATTTAAAAAGATATAATGACTATAAATATAGATTCTGCACCATCTGCCTGTAAAGATGATAAATCTAAAATTAAGTTGTTGCTTTAAAAAAAAAGAACAACATAAAGTGTAAATGAGGAAGTGTGACATTGTGCACATGGAGGATTAAAGATGTTAGCAAAGGAAGCCAGTTTGATGTGTTGTGAAGTTATATCACAATTAAAGTGTTTACTACACTGTGGATTCTGGGCTCACGTGTTTAAATGGACTGTACATGAATTATATACATGTACTGTGACACTTACTGTAGTCATCCATGTTAATATCTTTGTACTCCACGATGGGCATCTGCATGGAGTCCAGGGTCAGCCTCAGGTTCTCGTTGCTCTCCAGTTTATATACCTCTGTGATACCTGTGGACAGCACCAAAGAGGTTACAGTTATAAATACAGTTATTTCAAAATATGTATGGAGCCGTACATTAAAATTCATACAAGAAAGAAGCTCTACACAACATCAGTCTGTCATCCTCAGTGTGAACTCCAACAAAATGCAGTCCAAGAAAAAAACAGACATTTCTGCAGCTGAAACTGTGACCTGGATTCGCTAAAAGCAAACTTCTCGTCTCAAGAGGTCGTCCTGCTGCAGCTCCTTTGTGCCGCACTGACTTATCGCCCCCGGATGCTACGACTGCTGAAGTCAAAGGGGATGGAGCACACATTGTATTTTGGGATTGGTTTGTGTAAACGGTTAACAGACTGCATCCAGTGGGGGGAATCCACAGACAGCTGCCAGGCCGTACTGACAAACTGAGATAAAACCTGCCGCGCCAAAGGAGGAAAACTTCAATTAAACTATCTGAAAAGGAGAAGAAGAGCTCTGTCTGGATTACTGACTGGAGCCAACAATTGGTGTCTGTACGACTGCACAGACTCATTCTGACATGCACACGGCTTTATTGCTGCTCAGTGTATCGTCATTACATACAGCACATACAGTAAAATCTCATATCCTATTAAACATGAAAAGCACTACAACAATAGGTCAGCTGGTCCACTACTTAAGTCCAAACTGAAATGTCTCAACAACTATTGTATGAACTTTGGTTCAGTCATTCTTAATAAATAATGTTTGTGATCCTTAACTTCTCATCTCGCACGATCATTGACTCAAACTGAATTCAGTACTTTAGTTGACTAAGTATTAAATGTACAACTAATGATATTCTCATCAGCAACTTTTTATTTTAGTGCAAATGTGAGCATTCAAAATGACATTATACCTGCCAACACTGGCACTGTGCATCCTGATTGAAACTTTGCACTTTATAAATGTCAGTCATGTTCATTATAGTTCAGTTTTAGATTCGTCAGCATATAAAATTTCTTTTATGAAAAGAACAGCAAACTTGCCGGTTTGCTGGGTGAACATTTGGGATGCATTATTGCAGACGAACGCATCAAACAATCTACAGTAATAAAATCTCACTGCAGCACCTGCACGCTGCTTTTAACGTAGTCAGGTCAGCGACATCATATTGGTAAAAGATGACACTGACGGGCACGCAGGCACGCTGCAGTAATCAAATTACTGTATGCTGATATTGCCGTTGGGCAGGTCATAATTTAATGAGGACATCTATTGTGAGGAGTAATGTGATTACCGCCATCATGCTCGACTTGGCTTGTAGACAAACAGTGACTCAGTCATCCGGCAGTGTTTCTGCACCGCAACGGAAACACCTCGGTCCCCTTCTGACAAGGACACGTTCGGTGTAGCCGCTCTGCCGCTGCACACAAGGTCACTCCTAATGACTTAAACATCACTCAGAGTCTCGTACATGCAAATCTGTGAAACACTCACTCTCTCGGTCTTGCGTCTCGCTCTCGCCGTCCCTCTGCGTCTTGTAAACGGCTACAAACGGGATGTCCCGGCCTGAAGAGAGAATAAGTTTAATTATTTTCACAGTTTTTTCATTTGTGATCGACGAATGCAAAAGTGATGCAAAAGTCTGCAAGCGAAAACCACAGAGAGCGACGTGCATCTTCTGTCTGCCAGACAAAGAGGCAAGTCTTTGCTTATTCGATTTATGTAATGCAATCGCTGGAATGGCTTCTCCATATCTAGGCCACAAAGAAAAGCAAAGCCCCCCCAACGCTAAAGCTCTAAAACCTCAAATTGGAGGGAGAAGGGACAGCAGATGAAGTCATTGATGCACTTAGTAAAATGGGAACACAGTACAGGAACACTGCGGTTGTGCATGGTGGAAAAAGTACACCGGCTGCTCGTTCGCTCGCTCCTTTTCTTCCCCTCTCCTCGTGGTAATGATATCATAGCATCTTCGCGTAAAGAGAGGCGGATTGTAAAAGTATGGAGCTGCAGGAGCGCCGCCTGTCAGTGATTTCTCGATGCCGTTACAGTCGCTCCCTGTTTGATCTCTGCTCGGTGACGATCACTTAGGGAAGGTTCAGAGTTGACTGGCACAAAGGTTTTGGGTAAGTGATTAAATATTGAAGTCTCGAGGCTTCAGTCAGATTGAAATCACAGAAACATGAATCTTTTGAAGAGTTTGGGCTTGACAGTTTTTTTTTTTTTTTTTTTTTTTGCGGCAGTGTGAAGACAGCATCATGACATTTTCTTCTCATCTGGGTCTGTTCTTTTGGCACTGTCATGCCATGTCACGGATCAAAGGTGGAGGCGGAGGAGAGGCACAGCATGATAAGAGATTTTATTATTTCAGTAAAATCTGATGAAGAGACACACAAAGACCTTGTTCATTTGAATTACAAAGTCACTTTCTTGATCAGTATTTGATTCCACCAGAAAGTTCACCAAAGCACTGCAAAGAAATGTGCACCTGAACACAACTTTAACGTAAATGTACTTTTGAGTTTTTCCATTTTGTGCTACCTTGTACTTTTACTTCTTTCAATTTCAGAGTACTTTTTTTTGTATTACTTAACAGCTACAGTTACTTTTTTCTTTTACACACAAAAAGCTTAAAATATGTGATGCATTGTTATTTATCAAACTACCATGGCAATGCATCAATAATTATATGACAGAAATATGACAGTACAACACTAACAGGGGCCACTCTGCATAATCAGAACTTTAAATCCATGTTAATACTAATGCTAATACTTTTGCACTTGTATTTTATTTTACCTGTTTTAAGTATTTTTGCTGTGGACTATTGTTGTTTATACTTCAGTATATTTTGTATATACTTCTTCCACAATTGCACAAAATGCATTTCGTTAATAAATATTGACGTAAGCAACAACAGAAAGCGGCCTGTTTGTGCTAAGTTAGACTGAGAGATGTAACTTTGTCTCACAGCATCACTGTCGGTATGAAAGTCTTCCCCTTCAGTTAATAAAATCCCCGCAGCCATCTGAAGGAAGGAGGACGGATATTTGAACTGCAGCAGCCACTCGATTAAAAAAAAACTTTCTCCTCGCGGTCTGTAAAGAGCTCTGAAATGAGTAATGCGACTGGCCGAGAGGATAAAGATGAATCACCACACCTCTCTGACTTGTGCGTTCAACTTCTACCAGCTGACCTTTTCTGCACAATGCACGCCGCGCCGCTGTAAAAGTAGCAGACGTGATTGAGCACGCCCTCTTTGACCTTGCACACTTCATTGTTAAAACAGGGCTCCATAAAGTGGTTTCCCTGGACAAAGAGAGCGGAGATAGAGGGATGGAGTTTAAAAATAAGAGGGAGGGGGGTGTTATGACTCAAAGTGTTACCTACCTTGGCAGTTGAGCAGGAAATAGCTCATGTTGTGGCTGAAGGAACCGCTGACGTAGCCGCAGCTGTCGGACAGAGCACACGACAGACAGCGGCGGTTGAACGAGCCGAAGGTGTCGGCGCTGTGGAGACAAAGAAGACCAGATTTAATTTTTTAATATCCAAATGATCCAATAACATGCTGGTAACATCACATGAGAACGGCCGTCACCTGTACAGATGTCTTCGCTTCGGACCGTCCTCGGTGCTCAAGAAGTATCTATGATCACGGAGGAGAAAAGAGATTTGAGTGTGAGACACACACTCATTCATAGCTGCACACACAGAAAAAAACACTGTGTTACGTCTTTCTTGTGAGTTTCGCAGAGATATGGTCAAATAAAATAAAAAAAGATAAAAATAAAATACAAAAAAAAAAAAAAAAAAAAAAGGGAAAACACAAGCAGTGACCCACCTTCACTAGAATAGATGTTTCATAAATGAATGATGGACGGAGAAAAAGGGGGTGAATCCTTTTAGAACGGAAGTAGGCCAAATCTTACCTCCTTGGGGAAGAGAGTTTCTTTTTGGGGCTGGAGAGGTTTTATTAAGTTCCTCTAGCGCCGGGAACAATGAGGGAATGTGTTTGTGTGAAGGCACATGTCGGATTACCCAAACGCCTCGTGGATGTGAAGCTATCTGGGAGTGATGGCGGATGAGTCACATCCCTCACGGGTGCGACGGAGATGCTTTTACACCCGACACATTTAGAGCGGTTTATGGCGTGGAACTGTACGAGCGCGGCGGCGGAGTGCCACGGTAGCTGCTGCCGACTCCGAATGTGGCATCAGAGCTATAAACTACTCACGGATCAGAATCGATCTCTGTTTGGACAATAAACGGAGTTATTAGTCTGTCAGACAGCCGGGCTCTGTCTGTGGTTCTGCACCACAAAGACAAATGTGGGGTCCGTTCTTCTTTGTCTTAAAACTCTACTTTATATTTTAGAACGGCCAAAACCTGTACTAAGATTACATATTTTAATTATCATCTTTAGCTTTTTCCTCATGCTTTCTCTTTACAGCAAAGACACGTTAATCTGGGTTATTTACGTTCATAACAGATGCAGGTTTATTTTTAACAGGACAAATCTGCAACGGAACGACAGCTTGACTGACAAAACTTCACAAATGTCCGATAAATGAGCCTGTGCCTCCATCCGTCATTGTTTTCCTGACGCCCGGCTATTATTTGCTGTTGTGTGTCGGTGGCGCTGCTTTGGTTGGTTTTGGCTGTTTTGTGAGCGCTCACATCAACTGGCTGTCCTCGTTGTAGGCCAGGACTTGGGTGACATCCCAGTCTCCGGACGTGATGGACTGCAGTGTGTCTGTACTGGTGTTGGGCTTTGGAGATACAGAGAAAAGTAAAAGAGAGAGGGGATATTATTATTATATGATAAAGTGCACATTAAGAGAGGATTGCAGCATTATTTGTGAGCAAATGATAACCACACATGCAAAAAACGTGATAAACATTTGCCAACTCTGAACCATACTGCAGGAAGTGTTTTCTTACCTGGGAGATGGACATGGAGATGTGGAAAAACTTGCCCCTCCCTCCTTGGGGAATGGCACGAGTGAAAAACAGCTTCAGCCCATCTTTGGAGAAGAGTGGCTTCTCATTCTGAACACAGAAGATCCATCAAATCTCACTTCACACAAGGTAAAAATGGAGAAGAAACACTATGCAGATTGGATGGTGAATGGAGGAGTTACCATAAAAAGCCTCTCTCTATTACAGTTTATAAAAGACAACACACTGCAGCCTGTGACATTTCTGTGCAAAATGGAGGTGAATGGAAAAGCTGTGCAGCACGGAGCTACAATTAGGCACAAATCACTGGATAGTAAAGCTGAGGAAACAGCTTAATTTGATTTGATTACCTTCATAAAGGAGACAACCACCAATATAAACAAAATCTGACCCCAATTCTGCAAATTTTACAGTGAAATTTTGGCAATTTACCTCAATCAGCAGCTCTAAATCTAAAGCTGTGTGTCAGTACTCTCACCTGTCTGTGCAGCCATCCTTCACTTTCATCCTCGTGTTTCTGTGGAAACAGGATGACAGGCGTCAGCTGGCGAACGAAGACACACTGGAGAGGCTTTGAAAAGTAAGATACATATGACACAAATACAAACACACACACAAACTCGTGGTACCTTTGTGCACACGCCCGTTGTGGCCTCGCACAGCGTGAGGATGGAAATGTTCTGGGCTCGGTTCAGCCAGTTGATGGCCAGTTTGGTGGTGGTGGCCCATTTCACCATGGTCACGTAGTACTCGCTGACAAACACAGAGGAACAAGGACATAACAATCAGCTTCTTTTGTCACATCATCGGGGGGTAAATTGTCCCCTGATGAGTGAAATGTAAAATGAAAGTGTGAGAAAACAAGACGATGACGAAGCAAAAGCGCCGAAATGTTTCATTTACTAACTGCAGATTATTAAAGAATTTCTAAAAAGTGATAAAAACACAAACGATCTCCTGCAGAGAAATTTAGATATTATAACGGCACATTATGAGCCACAGTGAAGGAGAATAAAAAATTGGGTATAAATACAAACAATGAAGCAAATGGGGGCATTAAACTTAATGGAAGTAAACTCGAGACCACATTAAGTAAAAAATGAATCACTGGAGAAAGTGAATACACAAAGTAACCTAAAAGAGGATGGTATGTTGAGAAATATGCAAACCAAAAATGAATACAGATTACACACATGAGTGAATAAATGAATATAAACAAATTATGGAAATTTATGGAAGGAATGCAGGAGGTGTGAAACGCGCGTCGTTTGACTGAGTGCAGAGATTGATTGGCTGACAGCCTGCACGCCTCACCCTATCCTGGGATCATCAGGCCTCCTCATCTCGATGGTGTGAAGGGGACCGTTGAGGTTCACGACGTACAGCGTGATAACGGGGTTCTCCTCGCCGGCCTGAGGAGGAACGAGGTGACGATTAAAATTATGTCACAACACCAAAATCACTAAAAGTTAGTGTTAAGTGGAGTTGAGGATGCGAACCTTTGGGTAGTGGTACTCCTTCCCCATCGGGTAGGGCGTGCCCGTGAACATGGGCAGCTCCATCTTGGGCACCAGCGTGTCATTGATGGTGGCGTACGCTAACCTGGCACCGTCTGGAGACCACCAGTGGGCGACGTGGGACTGGAAAATCTCCTCTGGAAGAACAAAATGATCAAAATGACAACTTGCACTGACAGCAGAGATGCAAGATAATTACATGGACGCGGGCCAGAGTTAGAAATTAACAGGTGTTATGGGAAAATGGGTCTTTTAAAAATGTTTAAAATGCTGTATCATTAGTAATAGTAATGCTCTCTGTTTACAGAAACTCATTAAATTTCCATCGTGCAGGATTTATGGACATCAAGATATCCAGTACCAGATGAAAATGCCAGTTCATCACAACAATTTAATAGCTATATATAAATTTACAGGAACAGAAGTCATAAAAACGACAATAATTCCCTGAAAAATCTGTTTAAAGTGGCAGAAAATAAAAAAAACACTTTCTTCTTTTGCTTGATCAGCAATCCCACATACTAACTCCTGCCTGACCTGTTTGCTATATTTGGACTCTCTCACTCACTCTGCATCTCTCTCTCTCTCACACACAAACACACACACAGCACCAAATGCTGAGGTCATAAATCACGGCAGCTTTTAATCTCCACACAGCCAGACGACCGAAATAGAAGCTCAGCTATGATTCCTAGAAATGAACCGAACAGCAATTTCTCAACAGGTACGACTAACACAGCGTACGTCACCGGGTAAATTTAGTTTTTGGGTTGTTGTTACCTCTCTGTGTGTGTGTATGTGTGTGTATGTGTGTGTGTGTGTGTTCTCGTGTACCATTATGCTTCAACTCATTTCATACTCGCTGCCTAAAGGATTCCCCTGAGACCTGCATGCAGGTGTGTGTAGGCAGAACTATGTTGCAATCACACACACACACACACACACAGAGTTGTTCAGCAGACAAAGAGAACATAATGTGGAGTAAAAGCAGGCCAGGTCCTTCATCTCTTCCTTTTCGACATACACACACACACACCTCTGTCAACACACGATGAGTTGTTAAGAAATTATGCAAATAAAAGCTCACTGAAGGAACTTTTTGAGAACATAAAGCATGGCCATGACAATCCCACTTCATTATTAAGTCCGTGGCGACGGCGCAGACGCCACCGAAACAGTTCGACTCATTGTTCCGGCGCGCTACAGCTACATTTAAATCAACTTTTGCAATTAAAGTTTCATTAATGCTGTTTATCTGTGGGACTGGGTGCAGGCTTTGGGGAATTAACAGACATCAACTACCAATTAGCATTTTCATTAACTGTGCACGCTTGGCAGAATTATTTGATGTGCAGCGTCGTTTGACAAACACCTCCAGCACAGACGCACGTGCACATTTGTTCTTTTGTGCAATTCTGCAAAAGTGATGAGGCTGAGGTGGCTCTCCACTGCTGGAAAAAAACTGAACCAATTATAACATCAGACATCTCCATGCCAGCTACAAGAGGGGGGAGAAAAAAGGTCTAATGGTCGCATTTAGTCCGGTTAGACTGCGCTGCTCCGGCCTGCCTGGTTTGTCCACCAGCACCCTGCTGGCACAGCTCAGCGGGCCGTGATTGGATCTCATCGTCTGATGCTGAGCAGAGCAGCGCAGCATTTGCAAATGATGAGAAAAAAAATCAAAAACAATAAAAATGATTTCCCGCATGGCCAGTTCTGCCGCCGCCTGCTGACTTCACTGGTGGCGGCTTTAAAAGCTTTTTCCTGGTGGAGAGGAGGCCCGGTCACCTTGGCCAGTCAAGGAGAGAGCAGTTATGTTTCTTAAAGCTTCCTGACGTGTGCTTGGCAACAAAAGAGGGCAGGGAGGAGGAGAAACAGGAGCTGAGGTGAACCACTTTTGATTACGAGAACTCTCCGTTTCTTTCCCTTAAAGTCAAAGGATTGTGTGTCTTTTTTTGTCTTCTTTTGCATTGTTGGGATGACTACCAGCGCAGCTCAGCTCCTCTCTCCATGCTCTCCATCCTGCTGTGCAGACTTCATTATTCACTGAGTAAAGGACATTATTAATGCATGAGATACTGTGAGTCAAGTGGCCAATGGGAAATAATGAGCACACGGTGACAGACACAGGCAGCCCGAACTAATGAGAGAGAGAAATTCAAACGTCACAGGTGGCATTTTGCTTATTTCTCGCCACGCATCAAAACACTATTCGATCTATTCAAGCGATCAAGGTTGCTCAAAGTGGCCGCGTGTCTCCAACAGAGGGCAGCAGTGTCACATGCTACAAGTGGAGCGGAAGCATCATTACAGAGAGAAAACCAGCTTTAGTTCTCGCTTTTGCTGTGTGATTCTCGTTTTTAGGCCACTAATTATTTGTTTTCCTTTTGTGATCTGAATATTTACAGCCTGTAGTCCATCCCACTGATCACAGGAAACACATCAGTCCCATAATAAACTCTACCAATCACACGAGGTGAAACAAAAGCTTAAAAAAGCTGTCCCAGATTTATTACAGGAGCCACAGTGATATTTAACTGGAATATTGAACTGAGTTGTAATTATATCCACACAGCATTTTTGCACCAATGAAACGAATGAGTCACTGGAGTTTTAAATTGGACAGCAAAGACACACCTTCCTCCTGGCTCACTGACAAGCAGGTCGGTTTCGATGACATGACATTCGAGTCCGCCAGCCAACATGCCACAATAGGGAAAAAAAACCTAAAAAATAAATAGAAAATAAAAGAAAAAAGAAAAAAAAAAAACGTCAGCGAAGCAGCTGTTACTATAAATACTGCACAGTTACCACTGTGCAGACTGAGGTGACAGCGCGAGTGATAATTGAGCAGGAATAGAAACACACATGACAGAGTGAGGTGAGATTTTGCAGAGCCTCGTCTCCAGTTTGTGGCTCCATCCGAACATTTCTACATGATGCAGGAAGAAAACGGCATCACAGTGAGGGGTGTGTTTTATTTGCAGCTCTATATTCAGCAGACAGAAGGAGAGGCAAGAAAAGCAGTGTACATTTGTGTGTATTTACACTGCAAATGTCCTGAGAGCAGGTGTCTAATGAAAGACTTTACTGTCTTGCATTATGGGAAATGGAGAATCCAGCATCTTTCACCCAAACCAGAAACTATCAGCCAGGATATCTCGACCTCTGCTGCTCAATTTCCCATTCTCCTTAAAATAGGTCTCTTGTGAGCCTCCACAGCCAAACAGAAGTGGAAAACTAACTTTAACTTTAATACTGCAATACTAAAACTGTTCTCTACATTGTGATGTTACATATTTCCCTTCCTATTACTAAGAAACATACTGTCCTACTAAAAAAATCACTTCTTGTCCTCCAGGCTGAATCAGTGTCATTTCATAGTATATCAGCGAGGAATAACAGTGGCAAAAATCTCCATCATTTCCACAAGTAATTTTAAAAGTACGACCTAAATGTCATTAATTATGATAATCAAAGTAATCAATCTACAATTTATCAAACTGAAACCAAGAGACATTTACAAGTAACTCTAAATCAGTATCCTCCAGTGACAATACTAAAGAAATATACACTGACTCCTGCAGCGAATCATTGTGTTTCCTTCCTGCTGAGTGACAGTGTCGCAAAAAAAATTTGTTTGGGAAAGTCAGTCTACAGGCAGTGCAGCTCGAAGGCACTAAAACACGATCTGCAAAACAGTTTCCAACAGGGAGCCTCACATCAGCCTCGGCTTGTATTCACGCCCAACTAAAACCAACACTTTTTATTCCCTTTATTAATCTTTCCCTTTCGAGCGCACGAGTGTTGATTATGTGGTTACTCGACGCCCCGCGGGCTCGGCCGCAAACACAGCGATAAACAGACACAACCCCGCGAACGAGCCTCTCTACGGAAAGCAGCCATCTAGCCAAACATCTACGGGGCAAACATGACTCAAATCAAAGCGACGCCGGCTTTTTTATCTCGCCGCACCAGAACCCAATAAACAGTTGTTTCCTTGGGCTGCGTCACACTGCAGGACGTGTCGGTATCAGCGCTGCCTCAATAATCAGACAGCCGACAGATGACAGCACACTTGAGACTCTCCTGAGGCGTTTTGGACTATTACACACAGCCGACGGGGTTCTTGGCTGCCTCTCTTTAATTGTTTTTTTTTCTCCTCTGTCTCCCCTGCATGCACACAACAAACATTCACAAACACATTTCCGCGGATTAAAAAAGCAACGCCCGGCCAGAGGATATTCAAGCCTGGGAGATTATTCGCCAACCTTTCACCCCTCAGCATCAAATCTGCCGCGCAGCGACAGCCAGAGCTTAAGACCTCATTTCTCCTGGCCGGCAGTCTGAGCCTCAGCTTGACCTTGGCCAGAGCAGCGCCTGAGTCATTAGCATGGAAAATCTTCTGCCCCGCGGTCTCGCTGATGAATGTAAACATTACACAACCTGGCGCAGCTTCTAAGCTCCCCTGCAGATGCCGGCATCACCGCTGGGCCGACGCCAAATCTATTTACAGGCTTATGGAGCTTTTTTGAAAAGGGATTCATCATTAATAGGAATGAAAAGGACTTTTAGCTTATTGGCAAAAAAAAAAAGAAAACATAAATACAAATGAAGACAAGATCACATCCTCTGATTCATGGAATAGTTTGGCGACACCTTCACATCACTGTTCAACATCGATGTCATATCCTAAAATCAAGGGCGTTGATGTGACGCTCTACCAGCCTCCACTGCTTTGCAAATGTTTCCTACACGATTCAGAAACCCGGCTGCAGGGATTTTCTCCTGTTCAGCCACAAGAGCATTAGTGAGGTCGGGCACTGATTTTGGGGCGATAAGACCTGGATCACAGTTGGTGCTCCAATTTATCTGTAAGGTACTGGACGGGGGTGAGATCAGGCCTCTGTTCAGGGCAAAAACCTGGCTGCACAAGGGCACCTTTATGTTGAACTGGAAAATAAATATATAATATAAAAGATCATTCAGTGCAGAAGGATTAAATTTCTGCTTAAAGATCAAAACCTCAGGCGACAGGGGTGTCTGCATACTTTTGGCCAAAAAATCTGTCTGCAGCTCTTCAACCATTACTGAAGGTAAATTATGTTTTCAGGGGAAAAATTAAACTAATCTCCTTCATACATGAACATCTAAGGAGGATTTTGTTCCGAGAGTTTATTTACTACTTTTTTTTTTTTGCTTTCTGATTCGCAGCATCTCCGTCTTTTAACATCTAATCCACTTTTTTATTAAAACTTCACACAGGGCTGCATCAGTTTTACCTCACTCTCCCTAATAAACTGGCATCTGTGTATGTCTGTCTTTGTGAGGGTGTTCAGATTTTGTTAAACGTGTTTTAGAGAGGTGCTGATTCAACTTCATGATCATTTCGGAGGCTGTAGCCGGAGGTGCTGTAGAGTCGTACTGCATTATACTGACGTTATATTGTTCACCTCAGTTATTTCACTGAAGTTATGTGTTACTGAGCCTAACCTCTGAATGTTATTACCTTCAAATGGGTGAGATTAAATGCAGGGCAAAGAGATTAGACTTAAGCTAAAAAAAAAACACAGCCAAAATTACTGATAATTTTGCCTGCGCTACCTGATTATTTCAAATACATCTCATTGCAATCGCAACTTCAAATAACATCCTGATAATATCTAGAATTAATTTGACAGAATAATTAAAAATTTCATGATAACAAATACAGTAAAGATAAGCACCACATATACTACAAGATACTGCAAGATAATGAAACAACATTTTCTGTGTTTCACATCACGCCATCAGGAAAGTTATACACAGGAACTGACAAATTATGATTCACTCGCTCAACAATTCACTCTTATCTCGCTTTATTCTGAAGATGAGTCTGTGCTCTACCTGTCAGTGAAAGATTTATCTGGTCACTAAATGATGGGTGCAAATTACCAAGCCTTCAGCAGTGCATAAATATGAGCCAGGGAGGGGTCAGACGCTGCAATAACGCTCTGATTAATGTTTAAATGGCCGAGAATGGATATTGCTCTTGAAGGCTGGATGCAGGTTTTCCAGCGTGAGCCTGGCTAATGCGGAGATAAGAGGAGTCGAGGGTTGATAACATTAAATAAAAGCAGGCCGGCGCTGAAGAGGAAGCGGCTTCACGCAGCTCTCGTCCTGGTGACCTCAGATAACCTCTGTGTCTGTAAAGAGCCTGTAGATCCTCGAGAGGCCTCCTCAGTGGCGGCCATTCATATCTTTTTTTATTTTATTGTTATTTAGTACCGCTAATCGAGGATTAACAGCTTGTTGTATATCACAGGCTGTCTTTTTCTGCTATCTCCACATCTATGTGCTTGCCGCTCCCCGTCTCCCTCTCGCTCTGTTATTAAAATGCTGTTCTACTGGAGCAGAGTGCCACCCAGCGCAGTGGATATAAATTCATTAGCTGAATGCCAACACATCAGACGCCCCCCTCCCTTTTTTTTTTTCTATCCGCAAGGCAGACAGGTGAGCTTTGATCGGCGGCGCTAACGCTTGGAGAGCGCCGTGACATCTGTATCAGAGCGCGTGCAACAGACGCCGCCGCCGAATTAATGCAAATCAAGCGATGTAGAACATTCATTCATTTTCTGGGCGAGGGGGGGAGGCTGCGTAAAGCTGAGGCAAATTGACAGAGTTTCCATTTTTAATTTACCTGCAGGAAGTCAGGTGCTACACGGCGAAAATACAAATGCGGCCACAGACGCCGGGGAGGCGTTCACGTCTCATGTCATTACTCGCTAATACACATCGAACCGCAGAGTGTTTGAATTAGAGAGACGAGATAAAGGGTGAGAGACTTTTCCATATTTTCCATATCTGAAGCTTTTTACCTTATGAGCCTCAAATAGTCTACTCATTGCACATGCACGTGATTGGTGAGTGACTCCACCAATGACTGACGCCCCCAACCACAAAATGAGGCCTGTGTCCAGATTTTCAGAAGAAACGAGGACATTTCATCCCAACAAACACTTAAAAGTCCATTGTTTTCCATAGTGGAGTTACAATTTGTCTTCTTTTTGTCTTGTAAAGCATCCACAGCCTCTGTGGTTCATCTTGCCTCCTGTTTAAGGGCTGAAATGACTTCACAGACAATGGGGACCTGATTGAAGGCAGACATTCTGGGAAACAAGGTTATTTGTGTTTTTGGTGAACGTTAGAAGATTGACACCACTCTCATAACTACATACTATATATAAGAATAGAGCCAGCAGTGGTTAGCTTAGCTTCAAATATAGACTGAGAAAAGGGGAAACAGCTGGCCCAACTGCTGACCAGCTCCTCTGAAGCTCACCATTCAACATCTTATAAATTACTCTCTGCAAGTATGTTAAATTCCAATTATGTCAGACTTTTCCTTTAATGGCAGCCTTTTCCCTGCCTTACCTTCATACAGCCAGTCGCTGAGCCCGTTGAAGATGACGCCCTCCTTGCCGGTGGACACCAGGCGAATGGAACGGCTCTCCACCGTAGAGCGATAGTAGATGTTGTTCTCGAAAATGAAGATCTGTTAGGAGCAACACAGAGAGGGATGGAGTACACATCAATCAAAAGTTGAAACCCCAAAAGATCAGATCAGCCATCTTCAAGCCAGAGATCCCACGATAGCTGCTTCTTTTCAGGCAGCTCGCGTCCTGCTGGAGTTATTGTGCGAGACGTTGAATCCCTCACAGCTCTATGGACCTTGATCTGTGGCTGACCCCGACTGACAGTCCTCCCACAGGGGATTTCTTTACAGTGAATAAGCTGTTGGATTATTATTATTATCGACACGTACAAGAGGAAGCCTGGGGACAGTCTGGTATTATTACTGACACTTTATATGGCAGGCGGCGGGCCCGGGTGAGGCAGAAGTCATACTATCACAGCTAAGATCAACCCCGGGATAGAAACACACATTAGCATGTTTGCTTTTTCACCTGTCACGCACACGAGGAAACGGTCGCACATACTGCGACGGCACCTTTTTGTTCGGGAAAAGCCAAAGTTTTTGACAAGATACAAAGAGGGAGAAAAGGAGCCTTTCTCAATTTCTGATAAGACGGCAAACCTTGGGACCAAATTTTGACTTTGACACTCTCCTCCGCGGGCCTGCGGGGCTTTGGAGATAACTGAAGGTCAGCTCTTTCATTATAGAGAATAATAGATCATCAGCACCCGCGGTGAGCGTGGCGGGGCGGGGCGGCTCTTGGGGCTGGAATTTTAAAATGTTACAGCCTTAATGCCATGCTGAAATCAATCTCCAGCTATTACAGAAAAGGGTTCGCTCAGTATCTCAAGGATTATGGAATCTCTTGGCCTCGAGCTTATATCGCGGCATCAGTTTGTGAATGATCCTCCAAAAAAATATTCACTCGGAGGAGTCTAAATGATGGGACGGCGTGCAGCAGGAAATCCAATACTGTAGCGGTGTATGACTGCAGCATGCCAATTTCTTTTTTTATACCGCTCTCTACGGTGTGAAGAGTCGATGCTACAGAAAACACGGCTTCACCAAATATACCTAACATTTTTGTAATCTGCAATAAACTGTGTCTCAGCAGCGTGATGTTCAGTGTACGCGGGGAAAAAACTGAGGAACGAGCAAAAGGTTTTCTACGGCGAACACCGCATCTCTTTAAAAGGTAACACAAATCTGTCACAATGACTTTCTCTTGAGGAGATGCGAGCTGGGGGCCCATGTGGTTTGGTGTCACTTCGGTGCAGATGGAGTCCCTGTATAGAAGCTAATCTAGGTCACAGCACAGAGAGAAGACCTGGCCCCGTTCTCTGAAGGAAGGTAGAGCTGTGCCAGCGCATTTGTCCTCAGCGAGAGTATTTTGGAAGGGACTGCACAAACTTTGCTTTAGTTTGGTTTGTTCGGGCCGATGTGGACGATGCCAACATGATTCACCTCTTCATCAAGTAAATGTGATGCTCTGTGGGCGAATGTCTGTAAAAACAGCTGTTTGTCCTCCATGGCTCTACAGGGAGATTTGTCACATCTGAGAAAATCCCCCGAGTTACATCGTCTGTGTGTATCTTGGTTTAGGTTCAGTGTCGGCACGCCATTTGAGTCCAGACCAGAAAATCTCAATGTGCTGACGGATTATTGTGAAATCTGGTCTCCACACATTATGTCATCACTTCAACAACTGTGGTCACCTTTTAACTTTTCATTTAGCACCATTTGCAGATCGAACTTTTAAGTTTGAACTTTTTACGAGCACAGCTGTGCGGTACGTTTTGCAGCTATTTTGTTAACATTTACAGGTTAAACCTCGACAGTGAACATGTTAACCACAGCATTCATTAAATCGTCATTATGAGCTTGTAGTCTAACTTGTGACCTCAGTGCGGCCTAAATAAGCTGCTAGCATGGCTGCAAACTCTTATTCCTGCTTAGCTGAAAGCCTGAGCACAAACCTGTGATGTAAAGTTTGAAAGATGTGAGATTAGGAAGGTCTAAAGAAAAGATGCCATAAAAGATGCATTACAGGAAGTGTTGGCTCCAGTGTTGTTGAATCATGATCCATACTAGGAACAAAATGTCAGCATATCTCTTTTAACCCTGAAAAGTCTCCCAAATTTATGGAAGTGAAATACATACTGGGCATGCACCCAAAATGAAGCTTATGCAGTTTGTGTCTTTTGTTCTTTCTCACATGCTGTCTCTCTCTCTGTCTCATGTTATACAAAGGTTAGGCCTCTTGGAGCTGAGCGTCCAAACTTCTGATTGTGTGAACGTGTGTCTGCCGCATGCTGAAGATTATCCGCCTACAGGGAGCGAGAAAAAAAAAGTCTTCTATCCACTGGGGGATTTACTTTTTGCACAAAAACTAAAATGTAAGAAACAAAATCTTTGTGCAGACACGTGCCTCTGTGGAAATAAGATGCCACTTGTAAACCCGACTGTGTTGACTTTTTAGCCTAACAAACAACATGTGGCTGGACAGCTGTGTTTGTGGGTGTCAATATGTGCATGTATGTGCTCAGTCTCTGCGGGGAAGTAAAGGGGATTTAATTAAGTGCATGAGGAATTTGGGAGCAGGATAACAGGTGGACTGATTTATGTATATTAGATGTATAAATATGACACCGCGTGCTTTGGCTCGCACACGGGCTTGTTTCAGCTGATGGACATCTCTCAATTCAACCTCCACCTCTTCAACAGAGGACACATCCGAACCTTCAGGGAAACCAGCTGCTGCTCAGTTTCACGCTAACACAACTCGCCTGACGGAAGCCAAACCACTTCATGACTAACGGTGGGAAACCTGAGGCTATATCAATCCAGCGACTGTGTTAATTAATCCACTGACGAGATAACAGGTAATTAATAGCATTGTGCTGCAGGATGTTATCACTTACAGTCTGTCTGCCCAGCAAACCAACAAACTGGAGCTCATTAATGATCTGACAAGTTTGACTGTGAGATGATGGAGGCGGAAAATGACTCATCTTGGGAGAGTTGTTAAGGACCATTGCTCCTTGTGTTTCAAACAACGGCGTTTAATTTCAAATTTCTTTAGTGGGAAATCTCACAGAAACATTAGTATGATTTACACCAAGAGGGACAAAAATTGTTTGTGTGTTCTGTTTCTATACTACTGACTTGGTGAAATCAGAGGTTGGATGCTTTAAAGTTTGCTCGCCGTGACGGGCCAACAAGGTCTGACCTGATCAGATGTTCTTCAAAATCGCGGCCAAGAAATGCAGATGTTTTTTCCACCAAATTTGGAGGACACAAATGCTTTGCAGCCCTCAGCATCCCATAATCCATTATGTGCTGGTCAACTGGTCAATGCAACATGTCGTATATGTATGTCAGGCATTCGCATTCAAGGAGTCATCGATCACTGGTGAATCTGTCACCTGAAGCGGACCAATGAAAAAGCCACTGGAGGATGTAAATAATTCAAGCCAGGCACAGCCTCCACCATTTGTTCTCGTTAGCAGCCTGGATATGTTTGCCGTTACACTGATGCCGTGTTTTATAGTTGTGTGTTTAAGCGAGATGTCACAACTCCGACTGTAACCTCAGATATGCTGGAACTTGTCTCCTGTCAACTGAACCGTTTAAGGTTAATTTCCTGAAATATCTGACTCCATAATTTGACACGGAGCACTCGAACGCCTCATTAGTTTTGTTCGATGTAAGGCTTGACCCACCTTCATGGGATACAACCTTCAAAGGATCTGACATCTGTGTGAAGACTGACATTGGTGTCAGCACATAATGAGCGACCTTAAAGCTCTTTAACGTTAACAACTTATCAAATGACTACATGTGTGTATAATGTATGGCTCACAGAGACTCTTCAGTTCTTCTTTCATTTCACTGTTTTGACTTTATGGCCCATATCGGTGTTGTTTCCAGACACAGCAGGCTGCTGTTTTTATCTAAAAAGCTCTATAAAAACCCCCCACTGTGCACTGTCTGTCCAGCACCGACAGACAGACAAAGTTAACAACTAGCTGGTGGACATGGTGCATCATTTAGCAGCTAAAAAGCCAAATACTCGCCTCAGAAGCTGATGAAGAGCAAACAAGAGTAAAAAGGGAGACTGAACGCTGGACTTGAACTCATCAGGTGGATGCAGACATAAATCCAAATGAATGCTAATGTTGCCCGATGTATAAATAAACCGACGTCCGCCAGCAACTTCTTAAAGGTGACGATCTGAGAGCCACACAAACTAAATCAATTAACACAGGTTTAAATATAGGAAACACCAAATGCCTTTCACTCCCCCTTCATCGCTCATTCC
>JBAJHX010000046.1:16533748-16553237 GCA_037176925.1 Amniataba percoides | reverse complement strand
ACAAACTAAATCAATTAACACAGGTTTAAATATAGGAAACACCAAATGCCTTTCACTCCCCCTTCATCGCTCATTCCAGCTCCTCCCATCTGGGGGCCGACATAAATTCCCTTCAAATCATTAATTGCATCTTCCATTAACTTTACACACCGGCAGCGAAGGACGCAGCAAACTCACACTTTGTACTTGGCTGCTTATTGGAAAGCCATGTTAACTTTTTTTCCTGCATGTGTTTTCAGACAGTGAGGATGGTCAGCAGCGGGCTTCGTGGAGATTGTAGCTCTTACCAGTTGCTGACCCTGCGGTCCCCAGCCGGCGTACTGCAGCTGAGCGTTTCGCACCTCCGGAGGATTCAAGTTCCACGTCTCCCTGGGGCGAAACACAGACGGGAAATAAAGCTATCAGACAGGGAAGTGCAGACACATACACACAGTTGATTGTCTGCTTCCAGCGCCGCAGCGGCAGAGGAACAAGTGTAGCACGTCTGAGAACAAAGGTTTAAGTGTACCCATAAATACCCGTGCTCTATAACAGTGTCACCTCTCCTTATTGGGAAAAGTGCTGCGCGGTGCAGGCTGCAGAATTAGAGGTGCCACTGCCTCTACGTCTTTGTCTGAGGGCTGAGGATGAATGAGGTCATCAGCTCAGGTGGTCTTTTGGCACATTACCACTGGGTGGCAGCACGCAAATAGATTTAAGCGCCGCAGCTGCTGACGGTGCTGAAACAATGTGACCTGGTGTGGAAGTAATTTAAAAAGGGAAATAAGCAGAATAACCTTACCTACTGGCTGCTGATCGATGCAAGTCCTGGCTTTTTAAACTTTTAACTATTTGAAAATCGTGTCTTGTTTTTGTTTGTGAGGAATGAGAGCACATTCAATGTCACAATGAACATCTTCTGCTACACTTTTATGTGTTTTTAATGAAGATCTCGGAGGTTAAATTGCAGCGAGGAGACTTGTGTTATGTTCTTTTCTCAAGGCATTTACTGCTCGACGCTGAAGGAGAAAAGCGCCACAAGAGACAGACTGACATTGCAAAAAGGAGAAAAAAAGCCTCAATCTTAACTCAAACGACAGAGTGGTATTATTATTTCTATCACAACACTCTCTGAATATCACATTTAATTCTTAATAATTAAGTCCGGGTGTATCTTAGTTTTGAAGGCTTGTTGGTAGGGAATAAAAACATCTGCAGATGTCGTGGCTGCCATCTGAGGTAACAGATTGCTTAATACCCCCTTTCACTCCGCAGACAGCAGCGGTGGAGGAAGTGAGCGGCGTAATGCGACATCAGTCAGGGGTGCTCGTGTAGGAGGCAGTCGTGAGAACGGGGTGGGAATGAGTCGCTTTCTGTGCATGGGAAGGGTCGGGCGAGATATTATGGGATAAGACACAACATAAGTGGAGCAGTCGCCTACTTACGGAGTCTCCAGGCTGCATATGATGTAGAAGGCGGTGTAAGAGTGCTGGTACACCTGGAAGAAGCAGGAAAAAAAAAGATTCACAGCAGTCCTCTTCATACGAAGCCGGTGACAGTGTCACCTTGAGATCTTGATTAAAATGGATTTGCTTCCCTGTTATTTAGCAAAATCGACATTCTTTCAAACAAGCTATGAAGAGGAGAGTTCTTCGTTTTTAACTCTAAAAGAAAAAAAAACGTCCAAATCTTTAGCACTGCTATAAAATCTAAAACAATCGTAATTTTATTTAGTTTTTTGCTCCCTCTTGGTTCACTGGTCCATTACATATCTTAAGAAGAGTAACAATAATAACAACTTAACACCCCTAAAAAATGTACAGGTGGACTTTTAGGCGTGTCAGTACGCTGTGACATCACTGCTGGGTGCGGTTTAAAGCGACACTTTCAGCCCGGCGTTACATTTCCCCATAATCATTATCAAATCAACACATTCACCTCTCCTGTGCTGAATCGGATGCTGAGTTGGATTTCAGTGCTCGCTCTAAAATCAGGATGCGCTGCTGCAATCTGATCCGGACAGCACGTCGTCCAAAACCCATCCGTTAAAAACCTGGAGGGATCTCGCCCTTCATTTATGAAGTCTAACTTATTTATGAACACTTCTTGGCAGACGATGACTGATCGTGAGCGGTTACAGTTTCATCTCATCGCGCGCGACAAGTGCAGTGTTTCCGAGCGGTGATGGATGGTCACCGGGGCGCATTCAGCTTCAAAACAGAGAGGAGGGGGGGGGCTCGTGCACGTGTTATTATCCATACAACATGTCACAGAGACAGGGGCCGTGCGTGAGCGTGCATTTGCCGCCGCAGCGAGCGTATGGGAGGAATGATTGCCATCTATCAAGGTGATGGGGGTTCGGATGGAATAATAAATGCAAACGCATGAAGTGCAACATCTCTGGTGTGTCGTAATTTTCTATTCATCTCAGGCAATAACACAAGGCTACATCTGTGCCAGCATCCTTCACAGACTAACAACAGGCACAGTCTCTCTGCAGAAGCTCGGCGGTGAGGCCGTAAACACGCAGACGTCAGCAGGCGAGATGATTCAATATGTTTGATCTGCCTATATCAGGAGCTTTGATGCATATCGAGGTGCTGGCAGAGCTGACGCAGTCATGGGACACTTTATTCACAACTGCACAGAAATGATGAATTCCCCACCAATACTTCCTTTTTTCTTCCGTTGATCCCATCTCCCTCCTCGTGAGGCTGCACGGCGTCGACGCGGTTTGTTTGTGTTTCTGCCTCCGTCGCTACAGTTCCACTCGGCTGTTCTGGCCCCCGCCGCCATCGCTGACAGGCAGCGGAGTGCGACAGGCCTTCACGCCCCGCCGTGATTACTTTCTCCTCCTTTCCTCTCTTCCCTGCCTTCGATGCACTACCAGCCTATAACCCCCCCACCACCACCACCTCCGCCACCACCCAGTGGAGGCGGCTGACATATTTGGCTGTCAGCTTGCTAATTCAAAAAACAAGCAAACAAATGAGAAGCTCACCGGTGCAACGTTGTAGGCCAGCAGCACATGCTTCATGTCAGGAGACACCTCATACTTGCTGGCTTTGTACATTTCCTGAGGAGCAGAGGCAGAAAAAAACAGACAGAAAGATGAGACCTTTAACCATGCGTGGTATTTTTTCATTAAACTAGTCCTTAAATGACTGCGTTTGACAGATTGCTCGGCTCTTGAAGCAAATGGGAGGCGCATTAATCTTTGCACCGGGGCTTGGCGATTTGATGGCGAACATAATGTTGTGTGTCGTCACCCAAGCCGCCTCGGCGCCGACGCCACATCTCCATCTCCACGTTTCCCCCACACAACCAAGCCCCAAGTTTTAACTATGCGGTTCACATTTCCCAGCAATAATGGATCATTTGATTAAGCTTTGTAATAAAAAAAAGAGCTTTGGGTGCTTTGATTTGCTGACACTACGAGAAAAGTTTTAATTTAATTCATGGGCAGCCACGGCTGGCTCTTTAGTCCTGCGATTGTGAGAAAGTGAAAAGAGAAGATGACAGAAGACTTACAAACTTCTTGTTATGCACCAAGACGGTCTTTTCATCAGTGTCCACGTTGAACTTGACCACATCGCCGTCACGATTACGGTACAGGAGCTCATTACCTGCAGGGGGAGAGAGAGAAATAGCAGCTTTGAGATACTCCTTAATGGATTGTAAAATATCATCTTTAAAACTCTACTGATGTGCCAAAAAAATGACCTAAAGCAACCATGCACACAAAGGTTTCTGGGAAAAAAGACTCAACATCCTCAAAGTTTGTCTGCGGGTCGGACAGATGGGCAGGACTCGCAGCCCTTTTACATCCGCAGCACAGGAGAGCACTAATTAAGCTTCTCATAGAGGAATCCTGTAGCAGTGGACACTCAACACGAGGAGAACAAATGTAACTCAGTGGCATGAGACAGAGACAGCGAAAGATCAGAGGAAGTCGTGAATCTCCGCGATGAAAAACACATCCACGGCAAATATTCTGCACACGAAGTGACAAGAAATGAAAAGTCTGCTTTGAAAACAAGAAATTGACCCTCTGAAAATGTTTCACAATAGCTGCTGGCACGATAAAAAATAAAGCAAATCGTCAGTGTTAATAAAGTTATTAACCGTCTGGAGCACTGGAAACGTAATTAAATTTCAGGAGTGCATCCATTCATTACCTTTTTAATATCAAAAGCATATTAAATTAGGCAAGTTTCAGAGTTTTATTAATCCATCAGCAACCAAAAAAACACGTTTTTCATCAATGTGTGCAACAGTTATCGTGGGGTCACTACGTGGCACAAACGTGTGTGGTGGAATCTGATATAAAAGCGGGGCGGCAGAATCAACTGTATGATGAAGGCGACGGCGATTCGGCTTCAACAATTCATCAGACTTTATCGGTCGCGGCGCCGCAGCCTTGTTGTGTTTGAGGTGTTTGCTCTGGTAATTAGGAGCTCCCTACTCAATCACAGGCTGTCGGGCCAGCAACAGGCAAAGAGTGATTAAAACACTTTCAGCTTCCCAAACAGTCGCGGCAGCAGGTCAGTCCACCAGGCTGCAAGCTTATTGGAAATTTTATGGACCTTTATTATCAATAAACATCCAATATGACCTATAACTACCTTTCATAGTGTAATATGTCATTTTGAGGAGAGTCTCACTTTGATTTAAGGATTTGTTCCTTTCATTTATCTACAGGCTTTAAATGTATGATATTTCAAGGTTTACTGTGTCAATTTGAACAGTCTGACTGCAAGAAAGCAACCGTAGTTAGACATTTTAAAAAGGCTGGCACAGATGAAGAAAACTGGTACATTTTCAATGCTCTTCCGACGTCACATATAAGATCCTTCACTCTTGGCGAGAAGCTTTTATGGCATTTTCAGGGTCTTTGATACACAATGCCCAGTACTCGAGAGCGACAGTTTCTCAAAAAAAGAAGTCATCATTGAAGATAACTCTTTAACTAGGTTTAACAAAAGACGTCTCGGAGCTACCTACTCACCGCCATGAAAAAGTAACGGCGTTCAATGTGTGTTAGTATAAAAGCCTCCAGCACAAACCTCTGTGACTTCAGGTTACTGGAGGAAACTCTCGAGGGGAGCCATTATTTGACAGATGTATGAAAGTTCACGCAGCTCCTCATCCATCAGGCCTTTATCAGGGAAGGATAAGTTTAATACAGCGACTGCCCCCTTTCACCTTCAATCTATCTGCGCCCCTCGGTCTTATTGCTTTAGTGATCCATAGGCGAACGAGCAACCACGCCATTTGGTGCGGTAATTAGAACCCAGAGATTGTTATGCAGAGTGCTCTCTATCTGCTAGCATATCTAATTGTCCATTAGAGGTGACAAAATTACCATCACAATGGCTTTAATTCAGAACGTGCTTGGGAGAGCAGTTTCAGACATTTTTAGATTGGCATAGCCAAACGCCCCCTCGACAGCTTTTGTCTCCATGTTAAAAACCATCGGCATACTAACAAGGGTATAAAATGGACTCCTTCATGGAAATCATGGCGATAAATAAAAGACTGCTTTTTTTTCCACACCAAGCTCCATTATTTTAGTTTGACTCCGTTTGGCATCCTGATAAAGGCTCTACTTTTATATATGAAGTGGTAATTGCAGATGATGGGGCTTGAATGTATTAAAAAAAAGGACAATATGATGATAAGTCAGCGGTCAGAGAGACTGCCTGGACTTTATTTGGCTTTATGTCTTACTCTTCATACTCGGGCTTCATCTTAAACTCCCGCATCTGCTTAAGGCACGTTTTTCATCTTTACTCCTCCCCGAAATCGCTGATCTTCTTCTCCTTTATCCACATGCCCTAAGACACTTCAGACACACCTCAGATCTGTCAAATCATCCCCATCACTGCCCTTTTATAAGCCCCCCGCTGAGTTCATCATTTTAGACCTTATCATCCCTCCTTCACCTCTCCAACTCTTTGTTTTCTGCTCTTTCAAAGACCGAGAGCCATCTATTCTTCCACAGAACCTCGGGCATTATGTCTTCCCTTCAATCTAAGTCTTTCTAGCTCTCTCTCTTTCACTTTCCCCTCTACCTTCACTCGCTGTGCATCAGCCCTGGGCACTGTTTTCTCCTCTGATCTATACCTTTCCACGGCAGTATGTCTTATTAATACAGCCTCCCGCCCTGGGCACAGCCCTAACCCAGCCTCACTGCGGGGAGGCGGAGACTCGAGGCGACACACTCGAGCGAGACACAGAAAGAAGGACCAGAGCTGAATATCCAGTCTGTGCGCTTCGACTTCGAGGCGTCTGTGCAGCGACAACAAGTAGTAATTCTGTCATAGTTTTGGGCTGATTCATGGATTAATCACAACGCTGTGTTCACCAACGTAACCTCTGAGATGTGGAAACAGCAGCATCGTCTTTACAGCAAAAGGCAGACGGCGCAGGAAACGCGAGCAGCGAGACAATAATAAAGGTTGTAAACAGGCCGAGCCCACATCACAAATACATCGTCTCATTAAAAACACAAGAACTACAGTGCAGAAAGGCAGGAGTCTGTAAAACAGCATTTAACCAGAAGTCAAAGACCTCTGTGTGCAGTAACCATCAGGCTCTGTAAAAAAAGTTTTAATGGTCTCCCCGAAGAGACGAAGCACCCGAAGAATTTAATACAGATTCATTTTAATGCTTTATACCTCATATTGATGTCTTTTTCTATTTCTTGTCTGACTAAACGTTCACTGCTGCCAGGTTTTTTTTAGCACTCTGTGGATCTACATCACTGATGTAGTACTGACAATATAAATGACCAACAATTGAACCAGATTACAAAAGTGAAAAAAAGTGAAACTTCTGTAACGATCCCTTATTGCAGAGGAAAAATGTGCGTGTGTATACGAACAATAACTATGGTAAAGTAGAATAAGAACGTTGGTCTGTAAACTGTGATGGACTTTTATAAACAGCTTCTTTGGCTCTTAATTTCTTCAAAATCTGTATGATAATGCAGCTGATCACGTTTCCACCTGTGTTAAACTTCTTTTCTTTGGCAGTGTCGGCGTGTTTCCAGCTCTCAGCAACCGATTCATCCGGTACAACATTCTCATTATCGACTATGAAAACTATGAAAACAAGACTCTCGTTGTACCAAATGATCCTTTCACCTGATCCGGCACTTGGTCCTTTTCCTCGCTGGGGGGAAACGAGATATTTTTCTAGTACTTCCATGACTTCGTGTACTGTGGGCCTCATTAACGCTTTAACCAAGCCTTCTCGCCTCGTGTGCGATTTGACAGCTTAATTAGAAAGACACAACAGTGCAGAAAGACTAGTTCATGCTACTTTCAGTAAAACAAGCTGTCGTCACCCCGGCCGGTGCATTCACTGCTCCCCTGAGTGTGTTTTGTTCTATCTGAGAGGGTTAAAAACACTTGAAGAGCCATTAATAGTTGTCAGTGTAGAAGAAGACGTAAAAGGCTGAAATTGTAGGGCTCTTTTCTTTTAGGGACTTCTTTCTTTTTCTTTTTTAGCTCACATAATATCATTTGCCTTAACAGCACTCATCAGCACTCATCGAGCCTAAGATGTAGACCGATGGAGCAGATCACTTGGAAATGTGCCCTCATCTTAAGGTTGAAAAATAGCAGTCGATGGAAATAATTTCACATTTCTGCGTAAATGGCCTTAACCTCGAAAAAAAACCCAACCTTCACGCAATACACCACCGTGTGATTACAAAACACAGCGGATGATTGAAATAGGTATTTTCTGTAGGCTATCATCAGCCTGAGGTGAGGTGGGGTGGTGGTGTTAAATTCTGGCTTTCTCTTGTCGGTTCCAGGTCATTTGTCCGTGCCCAAGGCTGCAGAAGATGACTGGTCTGAGAAAAGTGAGTGAGGGGGGAGAATTACGGCATCTTTCTGTGGCTAAATAAAATGAAGTCTCCAATGCAGTAATACACTCTTAAATCTTTGCCACCCATCGGCTTAAGATTATGCGGTGAAATATAGCTTCATAAAAAATTCAGGAGGAGTTTTAATTAAAAATCTCCCCCTTTATATTTCTAATAATGGTGGTTTCACCCGCGCGTGGTTCTTGAAAGGGGATTCAAAAGTTGTGTGTACTTTTCTCGGCTGTTGCAAAGCCGCATTTAGCCGAATTTAAATTCCATCTCTGGCCGCGTGATGAATGAGCCCGCTAAGAAATGAATGGCAGAGCAAACAAATGAGCGAGAAATCTCGAGTATGAACCTGCTGACAAAATGTGAAACCACCCAGGGCTACTGCCAACCCGCTGCTGGCCAGTTTTCACTCATTTATGTTTATCAGGGATGCCAATCAAGTGAGCGCCTGCTGGTTTCATTACTCCTCTTTTTGCCTGTGGGTTTAGCATTAAAGCACAAACAAAATAAGTAATTTCTGTTTCATGCTGTTTCACTTGTCAAATGCAGATAATGTTTTTTTTTTTGTCTTGTAATCTGGTTTATTTGGACCTTGCATACCTTAAAGCCGCAGTGCTCCAATCAAAATTCTGACCTTAAAAAGGGAAAGCTATTTGAAACATCAGGGTCCTGGAAATAAGCAGCTTCGATAGCTCCTTCGTATACAGGAGACCGTCTCAAATGCCTCGAGGCGATCGCAGGTGTGAGCGCAGACGAGTTCGGCGCCAAAACTGAACGACGCGGCAGAAAAAGAGCCGCACGTGCCGATGAGGTAACGTGATGAAAGGCTCCGAGGTTTGCTGAGTAAACCCAGGTAACGCAGGTGCATTCGAGAAGCATTACAGAAGAATGACTCTGAAATATGCTGCGATAACGGCATGGCTATAAGTGAGGCCCAGCAACCGAGAGGACAAACAACGCTGCAAAATATCTGATTGTGGCTTCTTTCTGATCATTTGAATGGAAATAGATAGTGATGGTTTTAATAGTGTTCATGTTTTTATTCCACCACAATACCTGCATCAGTGTGACAAAAATGTGAGGCGTAACCATGGAAACCAAGAAAACTGAGCTCCCAGGTTGGTCCAGACGCGCCACCGGACGACACCCTTACAAATCTATTATCTCTGAAAGCAGTTAAGAAGAAACTTTACCGAACATTAAGTCCTTAGAAACTCTTCCACTGATCATTTCACTCCATACTCCTTCCAGGATGACTCCCAGAGGGGCCACGCGAGTCTTCTCTCCATCAACTCAGATTGACCCGTGTGCTTTTTGTAACCTGTGACCTCAATTTGCAATTAATTCTCATGTCAATGTGTCATTGATTTGACTCACTGCCTCCGAGGTGACGGCCGTTTCATCAGCCGTCCATCCACTCTTCATAAATCTATCGCCTCTGCTGCCGCGTGATTGGCCGAGGACAGTCCTCCCCGCGTGCTCCAGCTTCCTCTTTTTTTTTCTCTATATGTGTTAGTGTAGCAGCAGCGTGTTTCTTTGTGCTTTGAAACCAATCGCTGAACTTGAAAAGACCTGCCCCTGCTCAGGATAATTAAGATAATTAGGGAGGCTGGTGCCCGTAAAATAACAATTACGGGAATAATAATGACGACAATAAACTTCACAGCAGTGATCTTGTTTGGCCAGCAGGAAAGGCAGTTTCAGTGTTATTATAGAAGCTCCCAAAGGATTCACCTCAGCAGCTAAATACTTCCATATCCGAGTTACTTCTCATAGTCAATCATAATTCACTACATTCACAAGATGATTGAACCTCTAACAAGTCCACAATAGTTGCATTTGGGTCCTTAAAAATAAACCTCAGAGCATAAACGGATGTGTTTGTGGAATCGCGGCAACAAAATCATCCGGCAGGCCTCTTGCTGTGAAGGGATGTTTCCGCTGTGTTACACAAACACACTTAAGCTATGAATCGTCAGCGATAAGGCTGCTAAAGTGGATTCAGAGCATTGTAAGTCCATTTCACGGCTAAGATGTGAATGAAGCGTGCGGCGGGCATTATGAGGATGTGGATTGTAGACGAGTTCGCTGGATATTCAGCGTCTGTCTGAACATACAGTGCAAGCTGCTGCAGAAATATTCCACCGTGCATTTACGCCTCGAAATTACAGATGTTTCTGTGAAACCGTATCACAAGAAAAAAGACTGCAGATAAAGAAGTTTGCGCTACTACGCTCGCTCTACTCTCAGTGTGTTTGAACATGTGCCTGTGCATGGTTTTCTGTGTGTGTGTGTGTGTGTGTGTGTGCCTGTTGTTAATTAACATCATGTCTGTCTTCTCTCCACTCTCCCGGCTGAAGCAGACAGCCCAAGTGCTTTTTAGGCAGGCTTGCTCGCTACTATTATTGTGGAGCTGTGGGATTTAACTGGCAGGCCGTGAAAGATGCTAAATGCATGAAATACTACGACTGCTGCTGCTATAATGGAGGTAATAGTAAAAAAAAAAATAGATAGGTAAGAGATGCCAGTGGGAAAAGAAATAGTTTTGCTAATAACTTTGCCAGTCATGGAGCGTCAGTAATCACCGAGCTTTGTACTACTGAATGTGATTTCTGCTTTAACACAGCATCCACACCTGCAGGGAGGGTGCTTCAAAACCACTGAAGGCCCTGAAAAGTTCCTGTTTAGCCTCTGACCCCGCGACTGCAGAAAGACCCTGCATGACTTCTTTGGCTCATTACAGGCTATAGTATAAAATATTGCCATTCTTGAAAAACATTTCAAAGCTAAAAATGAGTGTAATTCAGTCCCTCTTTGAATAATTGAGCCGACAAAACGCTTTCTCTCAGTCACTTGGTAGAAAGAACTAATTTAGGTAACATAAGTTGGACAAAACATGACTGAGATAGCCGTTTTACACTTTTTTGTTGCTCAAAACTCGGATCAAAGATGTGATCCGACTCTTCAGAAGTTGCCTCGGCGTTAGCAGCTAAGAGACTGCTGAATTTGTCATGAGACGCGCAGAAGCAACTGTGTAATTCCAAAGCCTGTTCTTCCTCCTCAGTTCTGCATCAGATGCTTCTGTCTTTTCATTTTTTCTCCAACCCTCCCTGGGTATTAAAACACCGAACAACATCAGTACATTACGTGACAGCTTGTTTCTGTCAAAAGACGAGTTGTCTCACCACTTGTGCTGCTTTCCGGAGGTTGAAGAGGACGGTAAAAATTTGAGCTGGCGCCAAGACGTCCTCTCGGATTAAGCATCAGTCACACTTTCACTAAAACTGGGCCATCTCGAGAGGGGATATTTGCACCTGCTGCTTCATATAATGCTACCGTTTCACAGAGGCTGATTGTCTGCGACGCCGAATGAACACTGGATACTAACAGTGGCTAATTTGATATGTCTCATTGCTAAGAAAAAGACCCACTGCAGACCTCCATTAACAAACGACATTCACATCATTACTCATGTTGTGTCATGGGAGCGCAGCTATGAAAAGTCAATAAGGGAGAGAGACAACTGGCTAATCTTCTCCAAAGTGATTGCTTTGCACAAACATTAGAGATGAGAGGTTGTGCATCATTCAGGAATGAGGTGATTCTCAGACGTGCGTGCGAGTGTGTGCACACGTGGCGAGGCAAACACCTCCACGGACTGCGCTTATCTAAATCACAGGAACAAGTCCCCCTTCAAAGTCACGGCGATAACACTTTTCTGTAGTCCCGACCGGTCAACTGCTTTACAAATGGCTCCCCCTTCGCCATATTTAACAAACATCAGCAAGACATGGGGCGTCTTGGAGAGGCAAACAAGATGAACGCAGCCATTAAGATGGCAAGCAGCTGCTCGCCGCAGCCGCGACGCTTTCCCACGGGGCCGGCTTCACCTTGGTGGTGCGAGAATGATGCTGATGTTGTGTCTGTTTGATTCAGATGGAGGAGTTAAAAAACAGGCCTGTGTGAGGTATCTGCGGCGTCTGCTAACCGAGCAATTACCCGAGCAGGGAGACGAATGGGGACGGCCGGAGCACGAGCAGAATACGGATGCAGGGTGAAGCAGTTCTGCAGATATTTCAAAGGATCGAGGGATCATTGCAGATTATCAGAGCTTTTGTTCATTTTTGTTGCTTTGCTCATCAGTTCTACTAGTTACGGCAGCATTTTACTAGCAATTTAATTCCTGAAAATCTGGGTACTGTACAAATAAATAATCAGTTTGCAAAAAAGCCAGATCATAGACCACTTTGAAATGTATCTGGTAGAGCTGGTAGAAAACCTTTTACATGGATCAGGTATGATCCATGATATTACCTGATTCATTTTAAATACAGTTTCTCCTGTTGTAGGATTCAATATTTTATATTTATATTTCTAAGATTTAGTCACTGTGTGCTGTTTTTAGAGCCACAGCAATCCCCAGCCTCTTCTTATCTGACATAAAAATGATCCCAATGACTTCCACGCGGTGAGGTATATAGATCAGAATTTGGGAAATAGCGAGCGTTGATATCTGATCTGCTGTCGGTACTGACGGATAACCTGCGTGAGGTGTCTGAGTAAAAGTTAAATCGGTGCAGCCCCACTCTATTTTAACATAAAACTGTGTGTGTAAATCCTTCATTGCACAAAAAAAAAACTGTGATCCCGCCAGGGTTTGGTGGGTGAAAGTACAAAACCACCAGACTGAGACACGATCGTTGTTTACGCGCAATTTGGGTAATCTTTTTTTTTCCCCACTGAAAAGGCCGCATTCAGAAGGACAGCATCACATCATTACTTTAATGTAATGTTGCGGCGTACCCTGATCTCAGCAATCAACTCAGCGAGTACAGTGTTATTACAGAAATGAATGACAGCCAAATGTACGAGAACAAAAAAAAAAACTAAATGATCTTCTAAAATCACGATCCAGCGGCTGCACAGGCAGGGATCAAAATCTCTGCAACCATTGTGAAGGAGCAGATAAAGAGCGCCTAATGACGCCTAAGCACAGAATATATTTAAGCTAATACGTTCGGACAACACATGAGGAAGCAATTTTGTCGGGTAGAAATGGCCTAATACATGATCATTAAGGATTCTGGAGGTTATATTCAGCTCGTCTCCAGGGAATTGATTGATAGGTGGAGGCGGCCAGGGGAAGGGAAAACATAAAACCAGGCTAAATTAGGTTTTAAAAAAAATTCAATTTCAGCCCCCCACCAAACCAGAGAGGCCATTACTGCACATCCTATAGACAGCCCTGAAAGCGCGCGCCGGGTGTCGTAAAAATGACACGCTAACGAAGACAAAATAATCAGCTGATGGATCTCTCTCCCTCCATCTCCCCCACTTTCTCACCTTGTCATCCGTATCTAATGATACACTAAAAATACCTCGAGATCAAGGATGGCACCGTCAACAGCGCAAAGAAAAGGAGGAGATGAAACAGTGGACTGCTTTCTGACGACAAGTGCTGCAGCATGTATGGATTATCATCAAGGTCCTTTCCCTCTCAGCACCTCTCCTGTCTTTGCCTCTTATGTAACAGTCTTAGGTAAAGGAGTCTGGCTTGTATTAAATCAGAATTTATTTTCAGCAATCATAATAATCTTACGTAACTCAACCTCCCTCTGTTGCTGTAGAAATCCATCTGATCACTGTTTAAGCGTTTCGCCGATGACACCGGAGAACAGATGTCTCGTTCCAGATGTGTACGGTGTTTCGCAACGTTCGCCAAGGCTCGTTCGGGCGTGATCGATTTGTTTACGCCGTTTGCCAGCGAAGGTGACGAATCAGCCACCTGAGAGACGTCTCGTCCGTGAGCACACATGGGGACCTGTGGCTGAAACAAACCACTGAAATCAGGCCAGAGAGTCATCTGGAGCTCCGGAGGAGCATTAATATAATAAATACGGGCTCTCGGCTCTCTAATTACAGACGATCACAAGGCGGAGCGGGAGGCTTTGCGTTTCTAGGATGCGAGATTTAACAGCTGCGCCGTTTCCAGGAGCCCATCTTAGATCCTGTGATTGAAGGAGACGGCTTCATCGGGCACGAGAGAAGACAAAATCCACCTCATTAATCCTTCAGCCGTACAGATCCCTCACATCTCAGAGCTGTGATCGCTCTCTTCAGCGCCGAGCCGAGACGCTCCTTTTTACCTTGATAAAATATAAAGTATATCACTTTCCCTCATTGGCTCCCTGCAGCGCCGTCTGTTTTCATACTGTTAAACACTCCCGCTGTTAAAAAGAACAAGTGTTTGAAATTGTTGGAGATGAATTGGAACAGCAGCAGCATCCACAGCTGTCATTGATCACAGAAAAATGAGGGTTGCAGTTACAGGTAATTGAGTAACTATTGAAGCATATGGAATAAATTGTTTGGAGGAATGTCACACGGCAAGGACGCACACATATACACACACATACGCAACGTACAGAAACACAACAGGCAGATGGTGTAAAAGACAATGGAAGTAATAAACACTACATGTGAAGTGTGGCGTGATGAACATTTACACCTGTTTTCATTTGTTATAAAGCTCAACGCGTACAGGCCGTCAATTCATCAATTACACCTTTAATAAGTGAGACATTATCACCAATCAGCGTCTTTCAGGTGTTTTAATCTTGTTTGTCTGACATTATCAGGTTTTGAAGCTGCTCTCCGGAGGCTCTTGAATAATAATATTCTTGTTTTGTCGCTACGTATTCGTCACACGTCGTCCTTCCTCGTTTCTCGGGGTGCTGGAAGAAACTCGATGTGTTGTGCGACGGCAAATCTACATCTAAAATACAATCAAACTACAGATGTCAGATCGTTTTCTACTGTCGATTACTGTTAGAGATGGCTGTCAGTGGTCAACCAGAAAATAAGAAGCTCTTTGCATTTAGTTGTCTATTAAGTGTCATGATGCTTTAGCAAATCTAAACAGTTATGGGGCAGAGAGAAAATAAATTAATAAAAGCCTTGAAATACTTCTCATTTAAGAAGCTGGTAGGATAATATGCTGGCATCTAACCAATTTACACATTATATAGACAAAAAAGTGCCACATGGAGGCAAAATAAATCCAGTATTTCCTTTTCTTGCTTTCTCACAATTCAGATGCACTGATATTTCAAGTAACTTGACTTTTGCTGTTTTGCATGTAAAAAACATCAAATAAAAACCTCAAATATTGAAGAAATAATGGCATCGCTTACTGCTTATCCACTTGGCGTTGGGATCATGAACCTTGAAGTCTTTTCTGAAGAGGTCTCCGACAGTCACCTTCCCCTTGAGAGCCAGGCGGTCGTCCTCACCTGCGAGGGAAAACAACCACAACGTCGACGTTAAGAAAACCTCAGCCTACGTAACATCTCGCACTTTAAAGGATTTTATTTCCGTAGCATCCCGAAGAAGGTAGAGAATTCAAAAAATGCTTTGTAAGCTTTTCTAAAACCTCACAGGGAGCACGATGACTAAAAGGCCTCTTCATGTGAGAGGGAGAATACAGAAGACCATAGTGAACAGGACAAAGGCGACTCTTAAGTCCTCTTCTGTAAGTTCAAGTTTGATTCAAAGTCCTCGCTCCTTGAGTCTGAGTAGCTGCTCCAAGTTTGTCATTTAGAGGAAAGTGCAGCCCAACGCTAAAAGTTCGAGCTCTCAGACTAAAAGCATTTGAAAGATCATTTTACTGTCTGGCTGCGGCGTACTGAAATGAGACAGAGTGTGTTATTAACTGTGGTTTTTGTGGACATTTTTTTGTCAGTCTGGTTGAAGATATTAACTGTTTACATGCGACCACGCATTTAATCGAAACATGGGTGAAAGCGATGAACACATCATGCATTTGTCCACCTCGGCAGCCACCTTTAAGCACCAAACCACTCAGAAATATCTCTTTTCTGCATGCTTGATGGAGGATATGAGTCAGCGTTACTGCACTGCTCATAATAAACGCGTTATGTATTTCCAGTAAGTGATGAGTTTAAAACCTTTAAACTCTTTAAAATTGGTTTATAGAAAGGTTTAAACAGCCTCTGTGCAAGCGACTGATATTTTGGTTTGACTTGTTTCTGATTGACATGTTTATCTGGAGAATTTTTGATGGACTTGCGCGAGAATAAGATATCACCCGAAGTATGATGTTGTTGTGACAGATGGTAATTTTCAGGGCCAGCAAAAGAAAAATGCACATCACAATGTCATTAGTGTAATTAAGCTTGTGAGAAGCAAAGAATGACAGAAAACTCTTCAAATGTTCATGACTTTTCATGTTTTGCAGAGAAATCCTATCCTGCGTGGAGCGATGAGCGTGGGTTAGCTCACAATCACACAGTCAGGCGTGATAAAAAAGCCAAGTCCCGTAAGCTGCAAAGGCTCATGTTATATTAGTAATTTGTCACATTTAAAAACTTTCTAAACAAACCATGAAGCTGTGATTCAACTTTAGAAATGTTCGATAGTTGCAGCAGAAAACATCTTGTGTATGCTTAAATTTTTTTTAAAAAAATAAGTAAAACTAGGCACTATAAGAAAAAGAAGAAAGGTAACACAGATAAAAACTATTTTCTTGCCACTTCTGACAACAAAAGCAGAGAGAATATATAATGTCCTCTTGACGTGTTTTGATCTGCGGCTGCATCTTAACAACTTTTTTCCCCGCAGCGTGCAACTGTTCACCTTTAAAAAACAGGATGAAGAGCGTATCTGAAACAGACAGACATACACAAGAGTAAAAATAACAAAGCAGAGCAGCGTCTAAACTCCCTCAGGCCTTTGATTAAGACTAGCGCCCTCTGATCATCAGACCAGACGCGCATATTTACAGCAGATGCCTCCTGCAATTCATTTCAGCCTAATTTCATCCATCAGTGCTCATCATATCATCGGCAACATAATATGACTCATTTCACCTCTATATACGTGCTGGGAGGATTTAAAAAAAAAAAAGAAAGAAAGGGAATATTTGCGTGTTTCTTTTCTAAATGCTGCTGAAAGGTGCTGACTAACTAACTAACAAACTAACTAACCTCGTCCTCCGTCTGAGAGAAGCTTTCTAGGCCTCAGGTTTCGTTGTTGGTAAGTTTTCAGCTTTCAGAAGTGTTGTGAGGGATTTGGTCTCTAATGCACGGGGACCCTTTGACGAGACGCGGCGGCTGACGGACGCGTGAGGATCAAAGCGTGTGATATTTCAGCTACGGGACTGTCTCTCTAACGCGTGACGTTTAATCCCCCTGCTGTCTGCGCCCGAGCTGCAGCTGTCAATTTGTGCATGAGGTAAAACGTTTCTCAGCTGCAACAGCATCAGACATATTTCCTCTCTTATTCTATAGACACAGGATAAAAAAAGTGTGTTGAAATAGTAGAAATATTCATAAGGTTCAGCTGTAGCACTCCTGCATTGAAAACCATGTAAGATGCCGTCGACAGTATCGGCTTCTCTTGTGTTATCTATTCTGCTTCTTACAAAAGGAATCAGCTGCAAACCTTATACTGACTTTTTTCTTTTATGTGGGGTTCATTCGTCTGACGTGTTTTTAAATGGTGTTTTGTGTTCATAGTGACTAATGACTAACTTAATACCTCGAGTGTTAATTCTTACCAAGGTCTCTCTGTGTTTAAACAACGGATTGATGTGTGCAGCACTCAAAATATTCATACATCAGCCTTTGTGCAAAACATGGTGTCAAATTTGTCAGTAATATAACAAATTAAAACACAAAGATGTGGAAATAAGTTCAGAATTACACCTTAGTAATAAAACAAATGACTGAAAGAGGTGCATAATAAAGATTTAAAGTGATGCTTTGCTATATTTTCATTATCTTGTCAATTGGATTTGGGAAAAGAATTTATGCAGCAAAATACAAAAATATATCAGTAAAAGGCTGAAAAGTGTTTGACCTGATTGCAGACTACCACAGGACTCAACAAAAGAAAAAGTAAAAGCAAGAAATAAAGTATGTTTTGCAGCTGAAATTTGTAATAAAATGTGACTTTTTTATGCCAAAAGAAAGCAAAAAAGCTTGCAATAACTTTTCTATTGGAACTTTCTCCTTTGCAGCAGACAGACCATTATGTGGCAACGTGACTGTCGACTGAAACCCAGAATAATGAAAATGCTTTTAGGAGAGTCTGAAGGTCCATAAGGTGAGATGTCCCGCTGCACTGGGTTCATTGGTAAAGAAACCTAAAAATACCGTGTTGGTGCTTTTTTTAGCTGTGGATGATATTAAACTGCATACATGTCACGGCTGATTTTAAGAATAACATTTCTTATAGCACTTTCTAATTGGCCAGTGGCTTCATTTGTAAGTAAGCGATTGTAATATATCTACAGATAGAAATCAAGTTCTCCTCAGTATACCAAAACATGCTAACTTGAACATCGTATTTACATTAGTGTGGGGACAAAGACTTGGTTGGTTAAGGAGATGAAGATAATCAGCCTGTAAAGCTGTTACATGGTTTAATAAGACTAAAAATCTACAGGCACACTGGAGGCTCTGTGGGGATGTATTTGTGGGAAATGTGAATTCAGTTGGAGGTATTTGATAATAAAGCTTAGTAGAATTAAACATCTCACCTGGTGATAGAAATAAAGGTAAGAGCCTCACCAAAGGTATTACAATGAATCTTAAACCAAACATGAATGTCGGTACCAGAATTTCATGGCCCAGATATCAGTCTGAACGCCAGCGTGGCTCCAACTTATTGGAAGTGATGTAAAGCAGATGTGATTGTAGCTAATGGGTGAAAAATGCAACGATATCATAAGTGCCTGCAGCAATTCGACAAGCATTACGGACCGTTTCATGCAGCAGGGGTCGAGGAGGAGCCATTATCCGGCGTGTCATGTCGCGCATTTGCAAACCAGCGCGGCCTCCACCGGACGAGGTCACAGCGGCGAACATCAGAAATGCATGTGGACACGCTGGACGGGGCGAGAAACAAATTTACGATATCAAGAGAGAGGTTTGCCAACTGTTACAGCGCCGCCGAGCCACAAAGACGAGCTCGAGACGTTCGACTAAGCAAAGCACGACTGTGACCACGTCCCCTAATTTTAATCTGACACGCGCTTTGATCCGTGCGTCGCAGCTGTCGGAGAAATCATCTTAAAAGAGCAGATGGATGGAGGAAGAGGAGGTGCAGACAGAGGCTGGCGACGTGAAATGGCACTAAACATCTTCCTCTTGTCATGTTAACACCATCACATTACACACTGTTGGGGAAAAAAAGAGAGACTTAATGTCAAACTTCGGATCAATGTGAGATCTCAACAACGTGGATCATAAGAGTCTGAGATCACACGTTTGAAAAATAACACCAGAGAGGAATATTCACACTTCAGTGACAACCAACAGTCCCAAGAGTATCTGAAATATTAAAGCCAGATCATCATGGGAAATGTGCAAATATACATTTGAGCTTTAAGAGCTCTGAAGATGAATTAAATAATTAGTCAGAGTCTATAAAATGTCAGGAATAAAAGGAAAAATGTCCTCAGAGACCAAATAAAGTTTTTAAATAGCTTTCTTTGCTTTGACCATCACTCCAAAATCAATAAGCTAGTTAAGTTTATTTGCATTTTCAGCATTAAAGCAAGATATAAAACTAAACTGAAGCTTAAATGGAATAAATCAGACT
>JBAJHX010000046.1:16501438-16521565 GCA_037176925.1 Amniataba percoides | reverse complement strand
GGGATATATATCGTTATCGGGATAAAGAATTGCCTATATCGGGAAATAACTTTTTGTCCATATCGCACAGCACTAATGGGATGATAAACTGGAAATGAAGGCTTCGCCCATCTTCCGCTGCCACTTTAATAGCTAAAACTAAAACGTCTTGTGAGTGTGTAGGCTCCATGTTCCCCCTGAGGATGAAATCATAACGCCTTTAGGCTCCGGCATTAGTGACGCTACAGGTCATTAACTCTGATTCTCGATGAATACATTGGAGCTGTGGCATGCAGAGTGTTTTCGAAGGGCCTGTGTGCAAATTGCACGCGTGCACATCTGCATATTTCATGTACTTTTAATGCATCAGTTTAATTATACAATACAGAAAGTTCACGGTGTTGCCAAAAATACCACACTGTCATTAAACATGCAGCATAAAGCATTGACAGCACAACATTATTGGAGATGGAGGATACTGTGGACCTATAGAAAGCCTGAAAACTGAGATGCAGAGATGGGATGACAACAGACTGCAGTGTATTTTCAGATAAAAATCAAACAGAGCACGGCAGCAGAATGTAATGAGTCAGTCAGCTTTTAATTCATGCACTTATCCAGAGAGAGCCAGACAAGCAGCCAGGAGTTCAGCAGCTCACGCGCTGACACATTGACAGACACAAGATGGCACAAGCTGTTAACAGAAACAAGTTGGCAACTAAGTGGATCAAACCGGTAACCCCGGGTCGGGAACACACTCTCCAACAACAGATGCAAATCATAAAATAATTAGAGCGCCGTCTCGCAGCGCGGCAGGTCTGATGTTGCCCGATACCGCGAGCGCCGTAGCAACAGGAGCTGATAAGAGCCACTGCTGGGACACATTTATCATTATGCATTTAGTTAAAGCTTTTATCGTTAAAGACTTCAAATGAGAACGCAGCCAGAGGCTCAGTTATGTGACACGAGTTGGGGAGGGGGGCAGAAACATCAGAGGAGAAAGACACATCGAGTTACACTGTTTGTGGTCTCAATCAACCATAAAAACTTTTTGGACAATTATATGACACAACACATACAGGAGGATGTGTTGGCTTTAAGTTACATATATGCAAACACGCTGAGCAGAAACCTTCTTAAATGGTTTGTGAAAAGGTGAAGCGTGACATGAGCTGGGTGAGAAAGTTATTTAAACTGGGACTGATAAAAAAAAAGAGCACCTAAGAAAACTGATGCAAAGCATTAATTCAACAAGTAATGCATCTTAAAAAGAGGCTAAATGAAGATTAAAGTTAAGCTACAGTGTGTTCCCTTTTAACAAGATAACTTAAAATGTGTGAAAGAGTCTTTATATTTTTCATAATGATGTATTTGTATTTGCAAATTTCTCATGGAGATCAATAAAGTATCTATCTATCTATCTAGAAATGCATCAGTTTGTTGTTTGGGCTAAATAACGATGTATATACATTTTAATTACTGCACTGACCCCTGCTCTGCATTGCACTAAGCTCCTCCGTGAGACGAAGCGGGTAAAGGTGTCAGCGAAGATGTGATTCTAATCCTCAAACAGAGGGATTTAGAATCTCTGCTTCTCTCATCCCCCTCAAATGGACTTCATTTTTGCAAAAATGTGAGCAGATTAATATCAAATCCAAATCCTCTCCTGTTGTTTAAGTGGTTTGAAGTACGGGTGGATTTTCTCCGTCAGATTCGGAATAAAAGATTCTAAAATCGCGCGCCTCCTCCAGCTCGGCGCCTCGCAGGTCAAAGCGCACCAACGCTGCCTGATTGCACCCAAACCCATTTGGACAGTCTTGTTGTTGTCATACATTGGGGCGCAGCAGTGGGGCCATACATAAACAAGCCGTCTTGTTTGTTACTCCCTGCGGGAGAGCTAATTTCCAACTGCCCGCTGCGTCCGTTTACATGTGTTCGTGCAGGCAGGCGCGTTGCTCTTGAGCCTCTCTTCCGCCTGGTTTGTTTGATTTGCGAGTGAATCTCTTCCAGTCCATTAGAGAGATGCTGGGAGGGCGCCACCGCCAGCTGACCTCTCTCTGCGGAGTTTGCACTGAATCACATCTCTTCAGAATACCACGTAACACCTAAAGCAAGAGGATGAGTCTGTGAAGTCAGGATGGCACTTTGCTGCTGTAACATTGCGGGAAAAAAAACCCTATAGGAACGTTTCCTTACTCTGTGAGCACACTTGGACATGATTTGCATGAGATGAAAAGTCTTCCTGAGCTGAGTTCAGATTCACTGCAACAAACAAAACCGTCATCGATCACCATAAGTGGAAACAGCCACTTTCTGAAGGTGCAATTGATTACTTGTATTCTGCATTATTTTCTCTCATCTCTATGGAAACAGGATATGAATGATTAGTGTTTTTCATCAGTGAGCGGCCTCTATAGCCGCACATCTTCTGCTTGGTGAAAACGCTTTGTGACATGGCTGAACAAGTGATGACAAACGCATGAGGGAGAAGTGTTTCCTGCCCGGCTCTCATGTATAATGCATGAAGGCAAATGTTGTTGTTTTTCTTCTTCGTTTTTCTTCTTTTTTTTACATTCATTCTTCTGTTTTGTCAGTCTCAGCTCATAAGTCTCCTTTAGAAAACCCAGAACAATGCAGAATACAGCCGGAGTTTCTCCCCGTTTCATCACTTTTCCTGTGGCGGCGTGTGTCTGCGCACACCGTCAAGGGAGGCAAAATGTACCCACGAATGTTAAACCGCGGGTCAGCACCAATCAAACATTTACCTTCATCTCTTCATATTGGCAGGACAACAAGCGCAAACCAAAGATTAATGACTGCAAGAGAAAGGATAAATCCGATGATTGTGTGAGTAGAGAACGGCGAACCCCGTGATCGTCCTTCTGACTTTTGTACGCCCCTTTCATGACAGATGTCCGTTCAAAAGGCAGCGTTGGGAAATGTTCCAGCGTTATCAGCAGCCAAGCATCTGAAGCCGTACCCTTGTGTGCAAATGTGTGATGTGCTGACTCCGTGAGGCGGTGGAGTCCCAGGCCTCAGACCTAAATTGGATCTGTATGAATTGTCAGTGACAAACTCTGAAATAAGCCGTGTAGCTAAAGTCAATAGCGTCACTTTCACAGTCTTTTCAGTCTCGGTACACTGTAGAAAGCGAATCTTGGGTGCTAAATGACAGTAAATGTGGGGAAAAAAACGACTGTAGGCTATTATTCGAACGTGTCAACACTTGGGCAGATTTTTGAAGTACTTGAATGAACTCATTAGCTCATTATTCTTTTGTTTCTCTTTAGTTGAACTACCTTTTATGAGTCGCACATCCATTAATTCCTATTGACACAGAATGTACATGACTGAGTATTTCTGTACTTAATTGGTAATTCTGTTGACTTCAGTTAAGCCGCACAAAGAGTTTGCTCTCTCTATATAATCAGTCGAGTAGGTGCTCAAGTAACAAAGAACCGAGTGTGAAAAAGAACAGCAGAGGACTTTGTGGAAGCGTCTGAGACTCGTTCAATCAAGATGTTTCAGCACAGGAGGCTCATCAGGGTGTTTTGTGTTGTGGTCAAAAGGGGTCGGAGGTCCAGACCAACTAAGTGCAACCCTCCAGGTTCAATCCTGGCAGAGAAACTTTGAAAGAAGAAATTCAGAAAGAGCACTGACAACAAGTCCTCTAAACAAGAACAGAACGGCGTCTGTCAAACCAACATGACCATTTAAAAAAATATCGATTTTCTTTTAACCACTTCGACCATGTTTTGCTTCAGTTTAGGGACTAGAACTTCTCGGAGGTTAGAGACTGTGGCCAAGATTAGAAGAAACTGGTGCTTCTTGTAGGAGACGACATATGAGGTGAAGCAACATATGAACGTTATGCTAAACCGAGGTTGGAGATACTCTCCAACCTCAAACCCTGAAATGTTACTCCCATTATGACTTTGCTTCTGAGACGTGAAAGTCGAACACAAGAAGTTGCTTGTCAGGTCGACTGTCGCTTTTCCTGGTGAGGACAGTCTCAGTATGCACATTCATGATAACCAGCTAAATCTTAATCTGTCCTTCCTGCAGGAGGGATTTCTCTGCTGTTGTTTGTACTGAGGTTTCTGCTATTTTTCCCCGTTCGTCTTCTTCAGGATGGAGGGTCTAAGGACGGAGGGTGCCGTGTGCTGTATGGACTGTAAAGCTTCTTGAGGCCAATATCTGCTGTTCACTGTGTTGTCTTTCTCCGCATGAAAGGAAACGACTGCCCATTCAGAGGCCTCCAACTCAGAACAACTGAAGACCTGTCATCGCTCCACCTGCAAGTAACTCCAGCTCGACGAGGCGCTTGTTTGCCGCACAGACTTTCCCGACAAGGTCAAAGAGCCTGTGAAGTGTTTTGCATGGAAACTTTCCAGCAGCTAACTAACTAGAAAAGTCAGCTAAGCTGCTGTGGAGGAGGAGAGCGAGAGAGAGAGCTGGTGGAGAATACAGAGAACCAGAGCGAGGGAAGCGGAGAGAAAACCGGGCGGGAAGATTTCACCGCAGAGCGCTGCGAGTCCCTCGGCCCACACCCACACCGATTGGTATTCACTGCGGCCAGGCGGCAGTGCCAGTGTGTGCTGCATCTCTCAGGAACATTAAGAATTGAAAAGTATCTTTCCTACTGTTCTTATCTATCAGCCTTCATTCCATAATGCACACTTGTCGCGGCGCTCCGGCAAAATAAATTGCCGTCATGGAAACAATATGCACCGGCAGACGCGCCCGCTTCCTGGAAATGAAATGCCCCACAACCCACTGCTTCCAGGCGCAGGGGTCTAATAAAAAGAGGCTGCTGCTCCTGTTGATGTTTACCCAGGCTAATGTATTCTGGCCTGCTGTTATTTTATCGCTCTCTCCGACAAAATATGAACATTCATGTAGAAAGAATAGACTCCCGGCCTCTTATCGTTGGCATAATGTTTGGCTGAAGTGCTCTCAGATGAAAAATGTCCAATAGTTACGAGCAGTCTTTTCTGTTTCTAAAAGGAATTTTTAAAATCACCTGGTTTCACCTCCCTCCTGCAATAGAAAAAAAAAGAAAGACTGCTTTGGGCAGCTACCTAGCTTGCAAACACTTGCAACTGTCGGTCTGCGTGAGATAGAAGAAGCAGGACATCGATGGGTGTTTTTCATCTATTATGAACACTACAGCATCCCAGCGACTGCCCAGCGGATGTTCAAATACACCCTGCGAGCTCTCCAGAAAGGCCCAGAGGACCCCCCCTTTCTCCAAAATAAATTCATTCGGAATAATATATCACAATGTGGGATGAATTCCCCGGGTAGGGCAGTGTGTACACAGGGCATTTTCATCCATCCATCTACTTCGTTTGTGTGGCCCCCTTGTTGCGTTTCCCCGGCAACAGTGTCAAAAACGCAAAAAAGAAAAAGAAAATAATAATAATTCAGCGCTTACCCTCTATCTGGCCACCTGTTGTTACCGACGCAACCCAATTGTTCATGCTATTCAGCTGAGGACGGGAGAGCGTGCTTCGAATGCAAGAGAGGCCGCTGGATAATTTAACAGGCTTGCAAGAACTGTATTTGTTTAATAATTGGTGGTTAAGGTTTTGGAGGGCAACATTCACTTTGCCATATAGCTGCATTTTTACAGGAGCCCTCACTCTGTGCACCGCAGACTATGTTTTTTTCCCCATTATGAACAATTACCAGGCTCTTACCTGTTATTACAGCTTTCTGCTCTCCACACAGCATGAATGCACACATGGTACAAAGTGCTTTCTGTGGATACAACATGTCCAAACTCTGTTTCTCACTCACTTATTTATAACTAAACCTTCAATGTGTTTCTTAAACAATGTCATAAATGGCACACCGGTTCTGCACTTGCATCACAGACTGCCTAGCAACATAATGTGGTTACGGTTAGTTAGAAAAGCTGGGACCACAAGGTCAGTCCGGGTTCTTTTATAAGAGAGACATAAGGATGGTTTTAGGCATGCAGCATTTGCTTCGGGCATGGTCAGCGGACGCCCGCGTTGTTTGTATCAACCAAGCAAGTCGGCAGCGAGGTGAAATTGGTGGACAGTGGAGGGAGGCGTTAACAAAAGCAGCGTCTCTCGGCTGCCTCGGTGCCTGTGGAGGTTTTACAGATGGTCTCAGGATGCATGCTGTTTGAAGGGAGACAGCTCATCGTCTTTTCAGGGCATGAGCTGGACCAAGTGAGGGGGGAGAGGAGCAGGACTACAGACACATTTACTGCTGCCTGCCACAAGGTGAAAAGTTGTAGTTTAAATCTACAAAAGTCCTGTATTTTTTAAGGTCCGCCAATACAAATTTCTTCTAAAGCTTTTTATTTTCTTCTTACTGGAACATTACACAAATAACATGAAAAAAATGAAAGGTTGTGTTTTACTGGGTAGACATCCCCCATTGTGAGCATCAAACATTCAACCCACTGCAGACTTGAAGGTTGCTGTACAAAGTTTGAAGTTTATTCCTCACAGGAAACAGAGGCTGCATTCAGTTTTGATTCGCAGCAGTTAGAAACTATTATAATGAACAATCCCTGCTCCATCTGTGGACTCTGAACATTGTATTTTTGCCAAAATACAGCAAACGCACCGCTTCTGAGTCCTTTTCGGTCTCACAGGGGGAGGAGAGGGTGCCGCTCCATCCGAGCTCACTCACGGGCTAAACCGACGCCCTGCCTCCTGTTAGCAAAATCTGTGAGAGTCCCACCACGTGGCCATGATAATGAGCTGTCATGAGTCTGATGAGCGAGGGAAGAGAAGCTGGGAGGGCTCAAACTGTTTTAAAATTGCAGTAATATTGATGAATAACGATGCTTTATACAATGTTCTACATCTACTAGATGGATTTATGTTAAAACAGGTAGAATTTATAGCCTTGCAAAACTAGTACTGTTCCCACATACCTCAGTTTGTGTGTTGCATTAGCAAATAATACTAAAATTTATATGGAGAATATGGTAAACATCACCAGAAGCACACTAATTAGTCTGTTTTTGTTGTTTGTCTAGTCATATATAATTATTTGCTGTCTTGAATTCCCAAACTATAAGATATAAAAAAATAATAAAGTAGGTAGAGACAGCAAATTAAAACTTTGACCTTTTCACCTTGAAGAACTGCAGCAAATAAAGTGAGAGGTGAGGCATTTAACCCCTGATAGAAAGCTCCTGCTGGCTGCACGGCCTCGGTGAGTAGAGCTGTTCTGGGCAGCTCCCGGGTGTAAACTGTGCGCAGCTGTGTGAATGCGAATCGCAAGATGGGCGAGAGTTGCTTTGTCCATCTCCTGTGGTCAAATAAAGGTTAAAAGTGAAGACTTAGTACTGCTACAAACGCATGAAGACAGGACATCGTCAGATAAATTAACACTTATATTTGGTCTTCAGGGGCGGCCTACAGTGGAGAAACAGGAAAGATTCTTTGGAAATTTGCTATTCATAGCTGAAATTATAACAGTGATAATTGAGCCATGTTACATTGAAAACCCATTAAAAGTTAAGCCCCCCACCCCCCATTTCTATTATAGGTACTAAAATATGTCCAACCTTAGTTGGACATAAGGTTTTGAAAGTACAGGGCTGAATGGGCGAGAAGACAAGGTTGGAATTTTGTAATCTTCATTTTACCAAAGATGAAAAATGTCACCATGGTTGCATTTTATATTACAGTAGGCATGACTTGAAAAATTGGGCCTTCATAGTTATGAAAAATGACAATTCCCATTTCTGATCATCATCAGAATCATCTATCAGATGAGATCCAGTGCATTTGTGTTTCAGCTTTTCATTATCATAGCGTGCACTGAGAAAGGTGCATACATTAAAATAATATTATGTAGGTGTATGAAATGCCAGACTAAGATCTCCAGACTGTGTTGCCAATCTCAAAAGAGCTTGGTATCCAAGTATGCAACCAATCAGAAGACCATTTCCTTTGCTTACTGCATGCTCACCATCCCTCAGTCTATCATCCCTCTAATGATTATTACAAGCAGTCATAATAATCATACGGTTTCAATGGCTTAACCACTCCCATCAATACAGCTTAACGCTCCTCCAGTCTCTTCATATTGTCTTTCTGGATACAAAGCTTGACATTTCAATTCGAGCCAGGCACTTCAGTTGCCGAGCACACAATTACTGGTGGGGAGAATGCACTGAAATAAGGATAATTCTCAAACAACAGCCACCGATGAACCAGCCGCTGATCCTGAACGAATCCTCAGGTGCGCCAAAAACAGGCGCAGCGACCGGCGGAGACGGAGGGAGGCAGTCGGCTCTGACGGACATGCTCACTGGGTCGCGGCTAATGAGCCCTTAATGCAGCGGCTCGAGGACCGGCGAGGCGGCAGGAGCCGACCGGATGCAAATAAGAGGCCGCCAGTTACACGAGGCGCCGGATAAACAACATAAATGTGCGCCGATGCAGCTTCATCTGGTTTTGTTCTCCACCTCATGCAAATTGGATTTGAAGAGAAGCATAATTAGTGTAATTATCCACAGTGCAACATGACTGAAATCACACACAAACACATGAATTAAGCACTAATAAACCCCCACAACAGAGATTTATAATATCACAAGGAATCAGGTGAAAACAGAAGCAAAGCAGAATTGATTCCCCAATAAAGACAAACATGAATTCCCTGCTCTCCCTCCCTCCCTCCCTCTCGCTGCTGCCTCCACCTGAAAATAGCGCAGAGAAAGTGCTCTCCTCTCTGACAAGCGGCGAACAGTTTGCTCTCCTGTCAAGCTACAGTGGAAAGAAAGGTCGGCGGTGAGTCTCCCGCGAGTGTGCCGGGAGAGAGGAGAGAAATGTGCGCGGCCTGGGCCTCAGATCCGAGCAGAGAGGAGAGAGAAGCAGCGGGCAGCCTCTCTATAATGAAGATAATGTGTCCATCAATCAGTAAGTGTGAGCTCACAGTGTTAGTGCCTCCACCACGTCTTCGCTTCAGACTCCTCTCAACACAAAAACAGTCGACTTAACTGCTCACTTAAACAGTCCAACATTTTTTTATACATATTTTTTTATTGGATTTTTTTCTGGGATTATCCTGATATTTTCAATACTTTACATCACATTCAGTAACAAAAACAAAAAACGGGAGAAGCCTCTCAGGGTTTCTGTGACTATTTTTTAACAAGCAGTTTAACCATAATAATTAACTGCGTGTGACTTCACCTACAATTGTGGTTGTCTGGTAACGTCACTGTGGCAACAAGACACCAGATTACACCCTGCTATTGTTATCGAAGGAATAGTTACAGCATGTAATCCCACCCCCTTAAATCTCATTTTTAGATGTGTCTTTCAATACAAATCAAACAGAAAACAACTAAACAGCCTAATTAGTGACCTGTAGGCAGTTGGTAGGTGTATGTTTTTTTTAACTTTAGACAGGTTAGGATAAAATTTATGCCGAGCTAACTGCTTCCTGGCTCCGGATGCATTCATGAGAGCGGAAATGAGCGTATTTTTAGAAATGATGAACAGAATTTACATTTCCCTGGCGAGCAACTGCAAATGACGCCGTCCTTTTTTTTGCCCCCGCAGGCAGAGGTGGGTTGACATTGTTATACTTGGTGAGGTACATACTAGGAAACAATTTATAATTGGAGGTAAGATGGTCTGTAACTTTACTGCGGTTTGTTTTGGGAGGCGATGACACTTTTCCATTTTTCCATTTAGATTTGAGGACATCTCATAACTGGTGCCTTGAAACTTGCGAATGAGTTAGTTGAAGGATTTTTATCAGAAATGCACAATACAAAGTGCTTTGTATACTACTGTATGTACCACAGGACCCATGACTTTCTGTGCTATAATCATTGACCATCTATTATTAGCATCACTAACGATCACCTATGATGCGTATTGTCTCAAAACAAGCTATTGGCAGGATGAAGAAGCTTCCTCTGTCAGAAAAAGGCAAATACTACACGGCGGACACAACAATGCTTCAGAAACCTCAGCGTTGTCATCGAGTCGGGTTTGTGACTCTTCTCCTTCACTACGATAAAGAGAGAGGCAGGAGGCGAGAGGAGAATTACGAGCGGGGTCACGAACCGAAGGTGCTGTGCGAGGGCGGGTAAAGGAGAAAAGCTACTGCGAGAGAGTCCTGAGACGGAGGTTCACACATGCCGTTCAATTACACTGCAGCCAGCAGGGATTGCGAGCGCTCATGCGTACGCCGATGTCAATATGCGCAGGAAAAAAAATAGAGTTAACAAGGTTTTTGTTCATGCAGAATGACTCTTGCACTGGAGTCAATAGCGTATGTCAATTCCTGGAGGGTGAAGTTATCGATGCTGCTTTGTCAATTTGTCATCTAATTATGCCAGACTCCATTGCTCTGTTCAAACTTACACTGGAGAAGTCCTAATTAAAAGTTTGTTCATTTGGTGGGATTAAAGCAAAGCATACATTTAAAATTACAACTTAATTTTGCAGGTCAATTGAATTTGCCATTAGCTGTCTCTGATTGCTTACTTCTTTAATTAACTCACATTGACAAATAAAGGTTGTGATTAACATTGACAGTTAAATATCTAAACACAGACACATCTAAAGTAGCTAAATACTAAATAGTGATAAATACTAGGATTAGAGGTTTATTTGAACTAATAAAGACATCTTTAGATCTGAATTCAAAGTGTTCTTGACATGATTCTTCTAAAGAAAAAGCTGCTGATTTGATAGCTTCTGTGACAATTGGCAATGTGTAAAAATGAGTTTTAATCTATATTTATGTGTAAATGTTCACACATTTAGAAGTCTGTACATCTCTGCATTAAACCAATGTGAGGACTTGTAAAACACATTACCTGCTATCAATCCTGGTTAGCAGGAAATTATATGAAATTGCTACAGAACGAAGTGTTTGACACGTATAAGCCCAGCTTTGACAGCACCATCAGAAAATAACTCATAATTATTATTAGTAAAGTGTTAGAACATGAACTTTTAAGTCTGTTCAGCTTTCTTGTGAGCAGACAGACTGGCAAGCTACTTATTGGAAAGTTGTCAACCAGTTGTCAAAGTTACTGCCTGAGAGGAACAAGGTAACTATTTCTCCACACACAAAAGGCGAACATCGATCTCATAAAGACGGATTACGCCTCTGCAAGATAGCTGTCGGCCGGATTTGGCAACGGCGACGAGGAACACACTGAACATTCAAGGGTTGGTATTGATGTAGAAATGCACCTTAAAACTAAATAGTTCATTACTGTTGTTAAGAGGCAGGTTGGTCTGTAGGTGGTATAACATCAGGATTTTAAATAAAGCAGAAGAAACCTGCACTAAAATAATATCAAACAGGGAACGACGGTTGCCAGCGTTAATAATTTTGTAGCCACCTGGCACATCCTTGGGTGGCGCTTCTTTCTGATTTAGACCAGTACAAATTTGGTTTGGTCATGACCTTGAATGAAAAGGTTCACGCTAAAGTCTAATGGCCTGTTCAGCCCACAGCCCAGTCTCTCCAAATCAATGCTGCCCCTGCGATAAGAGGGGCGAAGTACATAACGTCCAGCCGCTCCGAATCACACACACACGTCATGATGCATTCAGGGAGCCGAGGAGAAGAATCGTAGCATCTTCTCTCAGGCCTGTGCAGGTAATACGCCTTGTTTTACATCAGGCTGCTGACTTCCTGATGTTCGGGAAACATGGTGAAGTTACAGGATAAGGAGGCCGCGTCTTCCTGCTCCTTATAATGGCGGTGAGAAAATGTTTGTTTTCAGAGCCTTTGTCCATGTTCAGTGTTTTTCTTTATTCACAAACAGAGGCAAACAATGTTCTCTTTCAGCGCCGCCGTGTCATCAAAGCACCCATCATCCGCTATCAACATCGGTTTTAAGCGTGAGTTTGAGGATCTTTTCGGACAATAACAAGGATGTTTCAGGAGCCGCATGATTCAAAAACCCTTTTAAATTTCCAGCAGCACCTTTCACTGAACAGCAATATTATAGAAATTTGGTCGACGGCAGATTGTCTGTCAAAAAAACAGACTGAGCTTTCCCAAACACAAAAACAACTTTTAATTTCAATTGGTTTCTTACTAGCTTACTTCTCCTTTGATAACAGAAAAATGATCACACAATCCACCATTCATTTTACATGAGACTATAGAGACGTCCTGGATGCTCTTGCTGCTGCGTCGTTATCTCACTCGCCGCTGCTGTGCATCATATGAAAAGGTTGGATGGTCAGCACTTGCATCTAACATACATCGGCAGACCCATTTCTTCGTTTGAGGTAAACCTGATGAGATCTCCAGCATACAAACTCTTCTTACCAGCTGAATGGGGGGAGTATTTGTGTGAGTGTTTTAATTAATGTGGCTGTCAGTGTGTGTGATGGGTTTTTATTAATGGACGAATTGTGATCATGTGTATATGCAATTCATTCTTGGGCTTCTCGTGCAAAAAGAAAAAGAAAGTTTAACACACATTAAAAAAAAGAAAAAGCTTAAATATTCCTACTGACGAGAAGGAATAGTAATCTTTTATTTGAGCTGAGAAAAAAAGGCGGCCACATGACTCTCTCTGTGTCGCCTATCAAGGGGAGTGTTTCAGAAGGGGCAGACTCATTTATGCATTTTTAAAGGGGGGCGAAGCAAAGACTCCCGAAATAAAATTTGGTAACTTAATCTCAAAGACGTACTCGGGGAATGAGGTTGCCTTGAAATCTGATCTTCTGCTGGATGGCTGGCGGCCCGGAGACCAAATATAGGGCCCGGTGCTTCGGTCGTAATTGGGAGCTTTATTGATTTCCGGGCCTGTCGTCACGCCTGAGGTGACCTTTTGTTTGAGAATAATTGCTCTATTAGAGGGTTTATTCAGGCACCTGCTGGGTATCTCAGACACTATTATTGTCCAATAAGAATCCCCAGGCAGTAAAGCAGTGACCCTGTACTGATATGTGGGGTGGACAGGGAGAGCCTGACTTTCTGCACTGCGGGGGATTCTCATCAAATGAGAACACGGGCTGCTTCGGTACATGCGTGGGTTAACATGAGCTCTAATAACGCTGGGAAGCTTGATGAGGTTATAACAGGCATTGCTTTCATCGCATTTCTTCATTTTGTAGAAGTGGCACAAAAATCATTCATGTTACAGTATCATAAAATCTGCAATATTTTCCACACCAACAAGAAAAATGCCTGAAGAAGTCCTACTATAAAAGATTGCCTCTCTACCATCGCTGACGTAAGCATAGTCCCATTAAAATGTAGCGCAGGTGCTGTGTGGGTTCAGCCCAAGTGTGATCAACACAGAGCCAAGAGAGACTTTCTCAGGCTTTGGTTGAGCTTTTTGGGTGGTTTTGGCCGAAGCACAATACCGCGTCGACCTTGAGAGGCGTCTGAAAGAGCTGCAAGCCAACAGGAAGTCAATAATCAAGTAATAAAAGAAGCAAAGAATTTTTCTTAAGATAACTCGTCTTTATTCGTGCAACCGACCCGTACCAAAGGGGCAAAATGTTGAAAATGCATTTCCGACGTGCTGTTGGCAAAACTGTGCTCTTTAAAACAAAACATAGTTTTGGAAAGACTTCTGGAAAAGAAAATAAATCCAGAATAAATCGTATAAATCTAGAACAGAAAAGGGAATAAATCTGATGTGAGGTGGAAGGGAATTACAGTTCAGCATCAGTCTGCCTTTCAAGCTTCAAAATTCGCCCTCAGTGTGGGTGCGGTGTGAAGCCAGTTTGCATAGATCACATCATTAATCTTTGTGCCTTAAAGCATGAACACAGAGGGCATGCACACCATTACGGACAGATGAAAGCTTTGCTCTTTGACGATCGTGTTCAAATCAAACTCGGGGGGGGGGGGGGCTGGTTGTCACAGGTTGCTTTGAAATCCGTCCAGGGCAAAAACACTGAGGAACAGGAAGTTCATCAGTGCGATTATTAGCGGTTGTGGTCTTCTTGTCAAGCTTTCCCTGAGTTTCTCTTGCGAAAGCGTCATGATCCACGTATCCCCCGGGCACAGAAGCAGATTCATTGAATCTGGGCATAAACAGTTATGACTCACACTTGGCTGTTTGTTGTCATGCCATCACTCTCGCTTGCTCCTTTCTTTAGAGCCCAGCTTCAGAGGCATTTTCACACACTTACTTGTTACTAGCTCGCTCTGGTCACACTTACGCAAACTGCAGAACCGAAAGAAACATTCATTCAAGATGCATGTTTCAAAGCTCCATTGAAAATCTTTGGCATGGCCATGGTGCGTCCTGTCGGTGTGAACACATTGGGAAAGCTCCTGTTCAATGGTCTTAATGCACTAATGCTCTCTAATGCATTTCAGTGGCACAAAGCAAACGTCGACATACACTTTCTCGGTGTGATGAAATTGATTTTCAACATGCACTTTGTTCCCTGCTGCCAGAAACCTCTCAGAGAAGCTCAAAGATAATGTTAACCTATTGAAGCCAGTTGTTTTCTTTTGAAAGAGCCTGTCCACCCAATCCAGATCCAACCACAAGACCACAAATACAAACGGTCTTCTCTTAGATCCACCACACAAATCTGAAGAACCGCACTATAGCTAATTCTGCTCTGCAGGTTCTCTCTGCTGCTTCAAACACTGAACAACAAATATTCCCACTTGAATGCACACATGTGAAAATCAATCAGTTTCATCCAGCTTCAGCTTTGAACTTGATTTACAGCAACTATGAAAACAAAAACTGACACAACAAAAAACAAATTTCACCTAAAGTTCAACCAAACGTAAACCCGGACTGTAACGTAGAAGTTGGTTCGAGCCTGTAGATCATCAGCACAAAGCGAGAGGCCACAGTGGATCTGTTTTGTTGATGTGTTGGCATACAGCGGGTGACCTGCAGCTCCTCCGGCCTGTATGCTGAAGTGGCCTTGGGAAAGTTACTGAACCCCAAATAGCTCTCTAAGGCATAACCATCGCTGTATATGTGCGTGTGTGAATGCATATTACCTTGCATGGTAGCGTCATCAGTGTGTGAATAGAGATGCATGATGAGCATTTTAAGTGGTGCTGTAATATTTGAGTGTTGAGAGTATATATTAGTGCAAGTCCATTTACCAAGAAGTGCCAAAAACATTGCCTCACAAACACCTGTGGCATACAACAAGCACAACGCTACGCAATGATGATAAAAGCTCAGTCGCATTATGTCTTTAGCCCGAGGTGTCAAACACCAAAGAGACGCCAATGTTCAAAAAGAGGCACGAAAACCTGCAGAGGTAAGAAACACTTCAGTGACAGCAAAACTTGTGTGCAAAGTGCACTTCACAGGAGCTGTCCACAAACCCACCGCACACAGCGAGTTAGTCCAAGAGGTCTGACACTGAAATCATTTCATTTTTTCTTCACCCTATGGCGTCGCACATTTGTACTTTCACTTGTATTATGGTTTCTCGTATTTACAAAACACACACAGAGTTCAGCCACTTTTCTTTTTCTCACCGAATCATTAAACTCTCCGCAAGTCATTTTGTAGTTCAGTCACTTTCTGTTTGGCTTTGAAAAATCCTCCGACCTCGTCGGTACAGCTGTGTAATGACACTGAAGACCCGCACGCAGCAGGCCTTCAATACTCGAATGAAACCAGTGTTTTTATACGTGTGAGCATCAATCAAGTGGCCGCTTCAGACTTCTCACTCATTTTTGATCAATGCAGCCCTCCTGGGTTATCACCTCCTGTGTATCTGTGCACCAACACAGTGAGCATCATACAAACCGTCCATGTTTGTGGCAAAAAGGTCTCTTTCTGTTTCTCTGTGCTTGGCGTAGGCTCCATTATGTGAGTACTTCATTTGCTACTTTAAGATTTTCAGATATTTTTAAAATCTAACTTATGAAATTTGACTCTTTCTTTGCTAATACGTGTGATAATTATACATCGAAGAATACAACCTTCAAAATAGAGACAAATTATAAAAAAGGTATTTGAATGAGTGCCATCAGGTCAGAGACATCAATAACTTTAAGAATCTTAAGTGTTCCCTACTCATAGTAGAATCACTCAATCACTCACTGACAATTACTGTTAATTTTGATATCTCATTGGCTTCAGGCAAAAAAAAAAAGGTCAGTGACAGCTGATAATAAATGTGATATAAAATGTATATGAATAGCTCTGTAAGCTTCATTTAGACCCAAAGGTTGCCCAGAAGAGGAGTTTTTTCTTCCTCTTCCTCTCTGAGAAGATAGCAAATGACTGAGTAGGGGACAACCTGTATTTCACTGATAGAAGCGGGAGGGTGGGGTGGGGGTGGGGGTGGGGGGTGTAATTCAATGGCAATTGACAGCACCCTGAGGATTACTGAAATGAGATAATAAACTCCAGAGTGCCAACCCAGAGACTGTGTGGACTTCTAATCCCTAAAATGGTAAAGAGAGAAGATTCAATCACGCTGACACTCACTGTAGAAACACTCTTTTAGTATCTTTGCTTGGTCGTATAATACAAACGAATGATACGTTTAGTCAGAGTGATTATTTAAGCAAGCCTTTTTTTGAGAATATTTTTCACCATCAAACTAGGAAGCCCTATGGAATAGCACGAAATTCTGCATTTTGTAATCAACTTGTCTACATGCATATTCCATCAGGCCATGAATTGCTGCATTCCCAGGGATTGAACAGCTTATGGAAACACTTTAAAGCGTGTATGGGACTGACTTTCTGTAGTAATTAGCACCCTGTGTGGAATGCCAATTCCAGCAAAGTGCCAATGTACCACATTTTCATATCAGCAGAACAATAGCCAAATCAAAAGCCCCAATCAAGCTTCCTGTGGTGTTTGATGTTTCGAACAAAGTCGGACGCCCATTTGCTGGAACGCTCTGAAATTAGGGCTGCATGCTCATTTGCCAAAATGAGACGCGCATTAGCTGAGCACTTGATTCAATTTCAGTGGCTGCTTAACAAAAGGAAAAGCATAAACAAGATGGTGACACAATTATTGAATTATTATTATTTTCCCCCACATAGCTGGTCTGTTTTAATCTGTGTGTGTGTGTGTGTTTTCTTTGCACGAAGCTACATATTGAGCTACAGCATCTCCATAGAAACTAGGCTGCTGCTGGGCGTTTGGAGTGCGCCCAGCAAATGTCATGATGAAAGTCGGTATTTCAGGGATGGGCACTAAACACCGCTGAGGAGACATGTAATGGCTGCCAATATTTTGAGCGTGGCAAATCAGCTGGGGGTTGACATTGTCGCCTCTGACCATTTCGCTTCCACCCCAGACTTATTTTTTCATAGCTGGAGGAAGCAGGAGTGGGATGAATGCCAGCGGATAGGCAGTCCAGGACAGAGCTGACAACACGACTGTCAGACAGATGACATGGACGCGTGCTTTTCAAGTAGAGAAAGATGATGTTGCAGCGGGCCGCCTACTTTCACGCTCCCATCACCATAATGTGATGAGCTGTCACATTAAAATCCTCCAGTTGGTCAATTTGGAGCGCCATCAGTATTCCACAGCGGCGAGAATTATTGCAGCCATAACAATAACACTAAAGGTTCGAGGCGATAAATGTCAGCAGGAACACTAGTTGGAAGACTCAGCCAGGCTTTGACAAGCAAGCTCATTCCTCTAGGCCAGCGCCAGGCTGAGCAGCCAGATGCCAAGATTCGGGCACAGCCTTTAGCTCCCTGCAGGCCACTGAGTGGCTCTATGTGCTGCCTCATCGAGCAATTTGCATCACTAAAGGAAGTGGGGAGGAATTTGTTGATCATCGGATCTGTTTTTAAAGGAAGAGACACAATGCAGGATTTCAACAACCTACGCCAGACGTTAAGGACACAGTGTGAAAGCACAGCTTAAATAAGCCAAAGTTAATGACTTTCCAAGCTCACCTCAGTTGTGTGTATCACTTTGAGCTGTCACACATCCCCGACACTGGCACAAACAACGCCGAGCAGCATGTCCAATGAAGCTGGAGCACCGGCTTCTCCTAATTCGCATCTGAGCCTACAGGCAATTACCTGCTTATCGTTCGTGACTAGCACTCGCTCTTCTGAATGTTTGTCACCGGCGTGGAGGTGGCGCGGAGACGACAGCAGGACCCGAGGGGGGAGTGGGGGGGGGGCGACGGCGAACCTGGCAACGCTCAACGTTTCAATTAGAGTCTCGGCAGAACATGGCGGCTCCTGATCGCCTTCCTGCTCCACAGCTCCGGGCCTCTAATTACAGCAGGTCGATAAGGCCAGGAAACGCAGCGCGAATGGACTGAGGCGAGCCGCAGATAGACACGCGAAAACGAAGAATACAAAGGCATTAACTTACACATCCATACATGCGATATGTGGTGCAGAGACGAAGGCTGACACGCACCTGACAGGCTGAAGGTGATTAACCTGACTTTCACTCTGCTCAGAAAACATGCCTCAACCACAAAGACTGGAAATGTCTGACTTACTGCAGGCTACCTACAAAGATTATACTCTGGCATAAATTGCCTTCAATGCATTCATTTTGTTTACCTCCTTGAAAACATGCCTTTCACCTGAACAGGGGGAACGAGAGAGGTTTAAAATTCTTGGTGAGCTGCAGCATTTATGGAAATAGGACCACTCAGGCTGATGTAGAAAAAAGTTTATAGGACCTATATGCATATTCTGTGCTAACTTCCATAGCTTAGAGACACAATTAGAATACAACAAAGGAAGATACCTGAGAGAAAAAAGAAAAAAAAACGCTGACCTTTCCCTAAATGAGGCGGTTTTACACACTGTTTGGAAACTCAACCTGAGGACACACAAACAGACACGCGCCCGCCTGATGTCTACACCGACTATTAGTGAGATGGAGGATTGTCATGACATTTAGTTGGACCATTGCTCCCAAACACTGAATATTTATTGCTTTATTAAAGCAACTCCCACCCACGCGTTATAAGCCATTTCGGCAAAGAACATTTAAATCATGACAACAATCATGATGAATCGCTTTGGTGGCCGCCTGGCAATCTCGCCTCTAATCTCCACTTCAGACCCCAACATCACGTCTCGATTGTTCATAATTGCCCTTAAGATGAACTATGGCAAAAACATTAAGGGCATCCAATCCTCCTCTAAATCAATCTTCCATTCCCTCTTATCAGTCAAGGGCACTCTGCAAACACGAGGAATCGGCCTATTATCTATTTGCATTCCAAAAGTGAATCATCTCGTCACTCTTTGCTTTTTCAAGCCCACTCTGGCCACGCAGCTTATCTTTCTGATTAAGAGGAGGCTGTGCAGAAAAGGGTGCAACACGGCGGGAGAGGGGGGAAAAGAAAAGAAAAAAAAAAAAAAGATAACGGTTGATGACCTAACACCATGTCAGCCACTGACTCACCGCTGGAGAAATCTCTGTGCAAGGGAGGGAAAAATCACGACATATGAAGCTACAGTGCTGTTGTTTCCAGTGAAATCTGTGAACATTGCCCAGAGGAAAAACTCTGACTATGCCAGTCTGAGCTGGAAGTAAAATACCATAGAATTTCAAATTATGCAGAAATGTTCTGTACTGTATAACCTCATGCATACGATATGAAAAACTGCCTCTTGGGAACCTCCTATTTTTTTTTTTTGCACTTTACATATTCAGCATTTTGCATTCTTACACAGAATTTCACACACTGAGGGAGGTGGTCTGACCTCTTTCTTAAAGCTTGGTGATTTTAGGGGCAACTTGTAGGGCAACGTGGTCAACTACCACGAATACTCAGTATTGTCAGGATGCTGCATCATTTCAGTCAGTAAAAAAAATATTTATTGAATGTACTGATGAAACAAAAACCCTTAGTTTACCTTTGTTTATGGGATAAAACGTTCACACAGTTTAGACTGTGACTTACAGGTGTCATCGACTCCTGTCTGACAACTGTAAAACAAAGGTGGCTGAAACTAAGTGGAGGGTTTAAAACAGCTAATATCATCATCACATTTCTCTGTTTTTAACTATCCAGCTCAGAAGTGGAGGAAATAATCTATTCTATGTTGCAATGTGATGCTTTGTTGTATGATTCTGCAATTTTCAATAGACTGCCATTTCTGGAGTTTGCTGCAGCGTGTGTGTGTGTGTGTGTGTGTGTGTGTGCACTGTGTTGGTGACAGTAATGCACCAAATTTTTTTGCCAACCAGCAATAAACATA
>JBAJHX010000046.1:16458415-16501338 GCA_037176925.1 Amniataba percoides | reverse complement strand
GGAATCTATCCATCACCATCCTGTGTCTTCCCGGCTGACCAACAGGTGACCTTGACACCTGATCTGGCAACAAATGTGTGTCACTTCCACAGAGCACCACTTATCACATCATCACCTGCGAGGTGACTCGACTTGACATCAGATGAGTTGATGAACAGTGGCGCTTCTGGATAAAGGGATACGAATGCAGTAAAAAGGACAAATCTACAGAGCTCTGAGACGCCATCGCAGCATGTACACAACATTTTGCAAGCAAGTTCATTTGAAAAAAAACAAAAAACAACACAAGATGCGCAGCAGGTGCTGTGCAGATGATTCCTCGTCGTTGCGCTGTGTTTTGTGTGCAAGTCGCTACTTTAATTAACATCTGTTTAAGCACTTATCACTCGAGCTATTCATCAGCAGGCCACTGAGGCAGCAGCTCTACTACAGCGAGGTGAATGAAACAAAACACGGCTGATTAAAAACACACTTGTTTTCCCAGTGCAAGATTACAATCATGGAAAAAAAGTCAAATATAATCAATTCCATAATATTTGAACTTTTTACCATCTTTAAAGAATATGTTCTTGCCTGACTCTTATCCCCCCGTCTTGTCGATATTTTGGTTTGACTTTCAAGTGAGCATCTCTGCGTTTTATGCTTCAATTTATCAGCTCATAGCAGACAGGCGCCGTTTCAAATAAACAACATCTTATCAATATTTGACAAGAGCACATCCCCGGAAAAAGGTGTATATGACACTGAGGTTACTAAGTAGGTATCACGGTATCTCAGAAGAAACATAACTACACAGATAAATGGGTGCTGAACAAATATGCTACAAGGAAGTCACTTTTTTTTCTCAGTTGGAAGGGATTTTACAGCCTTTTTCTCCTGAATTTGGAATAGTTCTCATCAATTTTGCCTCCACTGTTGGCTGGGTGATGATATAGAGACCCATGTGCTTTCTCCAATACATCTAATGCAGCATATTCATGTATCACAGTTGCTATGCTAAGTACAAAATATGACTTGGAAGCAAGAAAGAAAAGTTACAAAAGTGAATACCAACTCAACTTGTCTGTGATTCATTTCCTTCTTTGGCCCTCGGGTGTCTTTTCAGGAACACCCGCGGGCGACTTTCCTCTGTTTCAAGCTTCCTTGATGGCCTTTATCTGAGGTTTTGGCTTTGAATCCCCCACCAGCCCCCCTCACAGCTCTGAGATGCTGCAAAATGAACCCTAGCGGAGCAGACCTCGCCTTTCAGCTCGGCTCTCATAGCATGCATTATCCGCTAAGGCTCCCCGAGTTTCACAAGTTACACAGGATGTGAAAAGGCAGATCATTGGGCGGGAAAGCTGAGGCGTCTCCGCTGAAGTCTCCGAACATTAAATACCGGGCGCTGTGATCCCGCTTTAAAGCCGCACTGGGCTCAGAATGGCTGCGAGAAGAAGCTGAGAAATTTCACAGCACGCACATGTTTACCGAGCCGGCGGGTTTATGAAATAAAGGAAAAATTACTGAGGGTGCTTCTCCCCGGACGCCGGGCTTTCTGGCTGCTTTATGAGTTTTTTCATTGTTACTTTTTGGTATACATCACTATCAAGCAGCAGAATTTAATTTGAGCAGCTACCTTGTGCTGCATTTACAGGTGCCCCCACAGTGCAGTGCTCTCTATTACAGCACTCTTTGTAATGAGTGTATATGGACAACAGAAAAAAAGAAAGAAAGCTCCCTTTGTTTAAATTACTTGAAAGTGTCTGCTGCTCTGTAAGTGCATTACCACGCCGTTCTCTGACTCGACCTTTCGCGCCCCGAGTACCTCCACCCTGTTGCAGTAATGAGGGTTAGTGGTGTGACTCTCTCTGCGCTGCGTCTCGCTGATTACTGTCGCCGCCGCTATCTCTGGCGAGCTGCCCTCTATCTCCGTCCCCCTGTCCCTGGACCACAAAGCCCCACCAGCACACCATCAATCAGGAAGGCCACAACAGGACCTCACGTAATCACAGCGCCCGCGTGTTTGTGTGTATGTATGAGTGTGTGTGATGAAACCGCAGGCGCCCGTGTGCATGCATGCATGTCTATGTTACACTGCCATTTTTTTTTTTTTTTACAACCTAATGTGCTCGAAGCAATTTTTCACTTTGCTGGAGCTTCACGCTTCAGGAGAATCCACTGACAGCCACCATTTACTATTTACTGGAGTTCCAGCATCTCCTGCTCTCTAATCTTGTCAGTAATTACAAAAAAAAAGGTCAGTTTCTGCAGGTGTTAACTCCAAGTTTGACTCTAAATCCCAGAAATCAGGTGATTCAATTAAGATTACCTGGTGCAGCCAAAAACTAGAAATGTGTCTGTATGTAAAGTTCGTATGAGGAGATGTCATATTACAGCTGGGACATGTTTTTTTTTTTTTTTGTTGTTGGTTTAGTTTATTATTTTCTGTTCCAGTCTAGTGCTGAAGCGTTTCATCAATTTACCGATACGCAGAAGGTACACGGGGGATTTGTTCTCTCCTTGGTGTACAGTTATCTTTGGCAATATCTTAGGATTTAACACAGCTGGTTGGACTAAAGAAGTACTTTAAAGGCGACACCTTGGGATCTTAGACACTGTCACATGACATTTCTCACTGATTTCTGATGTTTTGTTCGATTCTTCACTTGATTAGTTGGAAAAATTATCTGAAGATGAATTAAAACCATAAATATTAGAATTTTTATCCTGTTTTTATTCTAAAAAACACATTTGAGAGGCTGAAATTGGCTAACTTTTTAACATTTTCTTGCAATTATCTAAAATGATCGTTTCCATCGCCTGAGCAGAGAAGCCTTAATCACATAACATCACTTCTGAGTCCGTCCGTTTCTTATGCTGATGCTCATGCCTGCACAGCCAGCACAGAGTGTGCAGAATATGCAGGGTGGGACCGGCGGGACCTTTTGGCCGCCTCCGAGGGCGTGACTGACAGTCTGCAGCTCAGTCACAGCGGGAGAAGATTGTCTGCTTGGCAGGATAAAGCCAAGTGTCCCTCTCACCTTCTCTGTCATCTTTAGACGGGCGCAGCGCACAGGTGGAGGCCGGCAGTGACAGACGGCGTCCAAAGTTACCGTCCGCTCAGAACAAGCAAAACACACACACACACAAAAACTTGGCAAAGTAAAAAGCTGATTGTGGTGTGTGAGAGCAGGCTGCAGACTGAGCATGTAACAACAGGACAAAGGCAGCTACCTCACTCAGAAACACACAGACGCTGCGTTCAAGGTCTAGCCTGGCTAAGTTCAAGATCCGATTAGATAAAGTCAGGTAGAGTCTTTTTGCTGCTGAATAAAACTGTAGGTTTGATGCTGAATATTTATCAAACCTCATTCAGAGCCATTTTCTCAGTGCTGATGCTTGTTGCTTTATTGTTGCACATGAAAAAAAAAAATAAAGTGCAATTTCTAAATGTGTTTCCAAAGGTGAAATGTTTTTTTTCCTTCTCTTCTCATGCACTTTCAAACTTTCAGAGAACTGCCTGTGGGTGGATGCTTGTAAAACTGCATTATTGCTCTAATTTTCTGTCTCTGCTGGGGGAGGAGCAGCGTGCAGGTGCGTTATCACTCCTCCACCCTGACAGGATGGAGAGCACAACCACACACAAAAAGATCATAAAATGCTGCTTTTCAACCCCCCTTTTGTGTCTGCTGGGATATTTCGGGGGTCAACAGATGCTCCATCACCTCTGCTGTCTGGATGATGGAGGTTTGCGAAGAAAGGGGAGAAAAAAAGGAGCAGAGCCTCTCTGCGCAACAGCGAAACGCAACAGTGTCCTCAGTTTCAGTTTTTTCTCTCATCAGGCGCTTTCTGACGGACACACACCGAGCCGTGAGGATGTGGATGAAGAAAACTGTTGCTGTAACATACAAATGAAAAATATTTTTTTTAAAAATGCACGTTTTTTTGCGCACACTGGATCTAAGTTGGGTTAATTGATCCTGCTCGCGTTTGTCCTGCTGCAAGGTGAAGCGCCCTGCGCGTAAAAAACACACAAAAAAACAGAAAGTCGCTGAATATCGATCACGATGATGATGATGATGATGATGAGACTGATTATTACGATCACAGCAAAAAAAAAAAAAAATGCTCCAGTCTTGGTGAAGCACAGCACCGGAGATCACTTCCAATTCACTCTAACCTCTCACTGCGAGCGCAGGCAAACCAAATGATCCACCACCATCACACACACACACACACACACACACACACACACACCACCCAGACACAATCACAGGCGGTCAGGGGGCAGCTGCTGCATGCCAAACACTACCCAGCCAAAGAAAAGCAGCCTTAACGTGGAGATCAGTATGCCAGAGAGGTGAGACAGACAGGGGGACAGACAGGGAGACAGACAGGTCGGTACCTGGTCCTGCTGCTGAGCCGCTTTCGACGGAGCGCTGCCTTCCTTCGCCGTGGTCATGATTCCCTACAGCGGGAGGAACTGAGCTTTCCCCGGCAGGAGCAAGACAGAGAGGGAGACAGGAGGAGGAGGAGGAGGTGGAGAGGAAGGGAGGGGGAGAAAGAAAAGAAATGCAAATAGGGAAAGATACACCGGTGCAGCAGAGGACCGGAGGGCGAGAGAAAGAGGAGGAGAAGGAGAGGACGGAGGAGAGAAGACGGTCTGTTCACTGCGCATACAGCGGCCAAGGTGGGAAATAACAAGTGGCAGCAGGGACGCGCAGCTCAGGATGAGAAAAGGCAAAAAAAAAAAAAAGATTCACTGTGGTAGAGAGAGAGAGGAGGAGACAGGGGAGAGAGAGGGAGAGAGAGACGCGCATCTCTTCTTTAAACGCTCAATGCGGGACTCTGCGTGAGCCAGTCGATATTACACACACTCACTCTCTCATACACTCATGCACACACATGCACACACACCCGTGCAAACACACTGCCATATACACACACACACTCATATACACATGCACTCACACTCATACACACATGGACACACATCTGTGCAAACACACTGCCATATACACACACACACATATACACATGCACACACACTTCATGTACATATGCACACACACTCTCACACACACATGCACACACACTCTCACACTTGGTTTGCAAGTCACGGCGCAGGGTTGGTCGTGTCAATTAAAAATGCACATTGAAATTAAAGTGCTGAAACTTTAATGCCAAATTCATGAGGAATATAAACTCATAAAATATTCATTGGCAACCAGAAGGACGTTCCAACACTCCTATTCCAATCATATACAGTGTCAAATACCAATGATTCTCATGCTTTATTCATAGCTATTATAAAATATGGGCCCAGCTCAGAAAATCAAGTCTCATGTTCCTTCAGTTTTTTTTTTTTTTCCAAACTGTGTTTTTTTTGGTGAGTTGGTAGAAAAGAAAGCAGCCAATCTTGGGATTTTTCTTCTGCCAGCGCTCCTCCTGCAGCACTCGCGCACCTTACATAACTTTCCTTGCTGTAATTAGAAACACTGATGCCTGGTGCATTGGTAATACTGGAACAACTAAGTGGCTCCAATGTAAACCCAACAGGATTAAACATTACACCCATACAGGAGCAAAAAAAAAGCCAGAGAGACTGTTTGAAATGATGTTAAAGACACGAGTGGCTGTAAAAAGTGAAGACCTCCGGGGACGGAGCGGTTGCAATAAAGCGGAACTTGTTAGGACTGATGGGAAAAAAAAGAGAGACTGCGTTTAATAAAGTTCAGTCAGTCTGAGATTTAAACTAAATCTTTGAGACTGAAATATAATTAGAATAATCAGTTTACTGCAGCAGCACTGAAAGGAACCTCTCATGTTGTCTACATCTCACGATAAGAAGCAGGCCTCTCTTCGTGGGCCCGCTCAATTAATTACATCTACAAACCGCCTTGTACAATCCCCGTTGAACGCCGCGTGGAAATGACTTACTTTGATTCGCTCGGAGATGTGCCTCGTGTTAATTAATACCTCCGTCTCCGGTCTGACTCTTTGTATCGCGGGTCTGCGAACCGAAATGTGCCGCACGGTTAATTAACATCAGGTGGAGGCTCGGTGAAGTCAATTACCCCGGAGTCCCAAACGTGTGTCTGCGCCGTTGCTTCGCCTGACCAGCAGAGCAAGACGAGCAAGGATAAAAAAAAAAGAGGCCTGTCCTTCAAAAAGGCACCTTTTTAAAAGAAAAACCCTCGGATGAGTTATTTTTGCTTTGTAATCTTCACGCGACCTTTCCTCCGGGAGACGTTTTGTCAGTGATTTCTCTGCTTGGGCATGAATTTTTGACAGCACCCCCAAAAGAAAAGAGCTTCCCTCTGCGTCGTAACCGTGTAGATGCAGCGAGCTACATCAGTACCAACAGCTCGGTTCGTTTCTCCAGTCGAGGGGAAAAAGCGCCATGTTGGAACGACGCCTGCGTTTTTAAAATAAGACAGAAAATCTACAGCCATGCTAACACGATTGCTCAACATCTGGTACTGCAGGTTTCTCGAGAAGCGCTCCCCCTGAAGCCCTTCACACTTAACACTGCACATCCTTTGGTCCAAATACGCCCGCCAAGTGTGAAGTCGATACGATGGATGGTTGTCAGAAGAGTCCAAGGAATGACATAATTAGGACTTAACACAAGTACTGGATAAGGTAATATGTTGACCTGATAATTAACAGATGAATGAATCACCACAGTTGTTATAATTCATCCTGAAGAACTGATGAATGTCCAAATGAAATGTCAGAGTAATCTATCTAATCACTAGAGTGCATTATGGTCCACTTGTGGGTGAATGTCCATCAAGAATCTGGCTTCACAGGTTCTTTAAAGCATTAAATGAGCTGCTTTTCTAATTGGAATAATCTTTGCACTTTGATTCTTGCCAAACACGGCCACCAAACCTAATGGTCCTGCTGCCATCTCTGACTTATGAAGAAAGAATGAAAGCCCACCCGGCCTCCACAGCACCCTCCACTTGCGGCTCAAAACCACATTAGCTGCCTCATCCAACAACTCGGCCTGTGTTTACCATCCAGAGCGTGATGTATGAAACTGAAACGACTTCTCAACGGCCAATCAATCAGCCCCAAACTAATGACGGCCACTCTGGGCCAAAGCCTCATTGGCTGATGACGGATGCTATGTGGCCGGGCCGCGGCCGGCCGAGAACAAAATAGCCACCTTATTGTGGCTGTGTTACAGAGCAGAGTGCGCGGACGTCATGTCTCTGATGTTGACAAATGGGCGAGGGGCGGCGGTGACGAATGCTCCCGGGGGCGGCTCTGTTTAAATACACATTCCTGGAAAGTCAGGAATTAACTGACTGACAGTGCCAACCAGCCCAAAACAAATGGCACCGTCCGCTCCACTCCTACCTCATCACTCCACCGCCGAGCCAGCAAGCCGACTTAATGAACTGGAAGCCTCATTTACACTTCAGCGTAATCAATACACGCCATAATCTTAAAACACTATAGGACGACACATCGTTTTGGCACTGATTATAGTTTTGAAATTAGTGGGAGCAAAATCACAGTTGCAGGGTGATGATTATGTGGATAAAAATAATTGCTATTGTTAAAAAGGCATCTCCAATTAACCCTGTGAATTTGGTGTCAGCCATATATACATACATATTCAAGTTGCATCCCAGAGGCCGACTGACTGGCTCAGATAGCTCTCTGATGCTTATTTACATGTGCTTCTTTTTAAAATAGGCTCCACAGACTGAGGAGACGGAGAAAACAGGATAGGAATCAAGAAGACAATCAAGTGGAAAAATAAACTCATACTCCTCCGATCATTCAAATTCAGAGGATGAGGTGAGAGGAGAGACGGCTGCCGGTCTGAAAGCCACTAAAAAACAGTCGCACAGATTGAATTCAATTTCTGCTTTCTTTCCTCAATTTGATTGTAGGAGCACAAACCAAAGCAAAGTCTGTCCAAAGCTTTTAGTTTACAGAAAGCAAAATGTTGTTTCCTCGAGTGCTGCGGCAGTGCGTCTTTTTTTAATTGAGATATTTGGAGAACTAAAGCATTAAATCCCTGTTAACACCACTGGGTTTGAGGGGGATCATGCACATTACATGGAAATCTGGTGTGTTTTGAGTCTTTGAGTGATTGAGTCTCTTGTTGAAACTCTGGAAAGTTGGAAATCACAGCCAGGCAGAGCAGGGCGGCGCAGTTTGTTCTGAGAAAAGACTTAAAAAAGCTCAAATAACACACAACGTCAGCCGATTAAAATTATGATTATATAAACCAAACAACGCTGTGGTTTCTGTTGTCTGCACCCACATACATAAAATACACCTCCTGTTTGCTTTTAAGCTTATGCATGCACACATTCCCATCCATAAAATGTGTCCCAACACACCCATTTGTGAAGAGAAAATGGAATCTTAAAAAAAAGTATTTTCTGAGTTATAGCCAGCTCCACTCTCCCAGAACATATTCTGTCATTGCGTATGGCCAAAGACATCTATCAGTGTTACATTAATTCCTATATCAAACCCTTCAATGCAGCAAGCCCCCAGCTCGTACTACAGCCAGGGGAGCGAGTGTAATGGGATGTTTCAAAAACAAAAGTTGTTCGGTAACCCTGTGACATGTTTTGATTAAATACTTTAAGGAGGTATCCATTTCCTTGTTGGCTGCAGTGTTATTTCCTGGAACGTAAATTCTGATATGGACAGGCTTGTATAGTATATGATGGAAGAAGCTTGTCTGCAAAATAAGACCCAATATTGCCCTGGAGAGAGGTCGAGGGTGGATAAGTGATTACTCCGGCATTGACACGGAGCAGGACCAAAGGTCTGGGATTCACACTCTGCTTCCCAGCTGGCGGTGCGTCGTAGGACTGTGTGCCTCCATTTCTCCGCTCTTATTTATCTGACACATGACGGCAAGCGTTGGGATATTGGGGGAGAAAAAAAAAAAAAGTAATTGCTTTTCCATCTCTCACTGCTGCTCCCTCTCCCCACGAACGCTCGATGTGCGGCTCTTACATAAACACAGCTCGGACCCATCATCCTGACGGAGAGAGGGGGATGCGTCAGGATGCGGTTTCTCCTTATGCCGGCATACGGCACTTTATGCCAGGTGTGACTCATCAGCCTTCACACCACTCAGCCGTGAAATGTCAACAGAGCCAGATTCCACAACTGTGCCTGCGTTCCCAGCAGCGGGGCCCGATGAGCACGTCTGTGGCGGCGAATGAGTTTTCAGCCTTTCCCTTATTAGCATACTCAGCGTCCTCCCTGCTGGAGAGGAAGACTGAGCATGGAAAAAAAAAAACGGTGGGGCAGACGCCGATCAGCTCTTCCCACAGCAACATCTTGAGTTGTTTGTTGCACGGCTTGGTTTGCACAGCGTAAAGTTTCTGTTGCGGCACTGGGAGGCTGCAAATATACAACCAAAGTGACTCACCGAGCTGTGAATTCTGTGTACGTTTGTATTTCATGTTTTAGTTCTCGCACTCACTTGCACAATCCCATGTTTTTCCTCCCAGCACTAATAAATGCTAATGGCATATTCTTAACAGGTGTCGCATGGACATCATCTTGTTTTTGAAATGTGCCGTTGTCATGACGACAGCCGTCGCTTCCTGCATTAAATGAGGTTTATTCGGGATCGCTTTAAGTCGGTGCTTTGTGTTTTGCATCGCATAATACGCTTTAAGAAAAATTGAACTGACTGTGAATAGCTTTTTGAAATAATCTTCTATCCCATTAAAAAAGAAAAAAAAAAAAAAGACTGACGGACAAGAAAAATGACTTACTATACAGCCCAAAAAGATATATTTTAAAGAGCAAAGCGATGAAAGCAAGCGAGGCAAATAATGCTATCTCACATGCTCTGTGAGGAGATGACAAGTGGCTGATTCGGCATCATATTGGTCCCTCATGGTGTAACACTTCCTGTTAGACCCGGGATCACTGCATGCTTCCAAATAGCACCTGCTAACTCCATTAAAAGGCCGACGTTCTGTAACACATTTCAGCACCCGGCAAAAAAGGACAGCTCCCGATACTGATCCAGACACCATCAAAAGCCTCACAGAGCTGAAATAGATTTCAGCACCACTTAATGGACAGCTCCAACAGTGCATTTCACCGTCACATCCAGAAGTCCTTTCACTGACAAGAGGGAACCTGGAGAGAAAAATACCTGCACAATGGCCTTTTTCTTTCTTTTTTTTTTTTTTTTAACCCCCCCCCCATCCAACCTTTGCAGTAGATATTGAGCGCGGGCGAAATGAGGAAATGATTCTGAGCAGGCATCAAACGTCATTAGGCTCCAATCATTATTATAAACTAATGGAAAGGATTCATAAGGATTCATTTTTGTATGGCAGTTTTATTCAGTTCATTCAGTTTAACTGCGGTGTTGGAGACCTATTTCATAGTCTGCAGGGCCGACAGTTTTACAGCAGGTGAAGAGGGTGGCTATCATGATAAAATATGCTTCTTTACTTTGCATTGTTTGAGGTTTACAGCACATCAGCGGGGTTGTTTTATTGAGGGCAACAAGCATCCAACTGGATATTTGCTGACGCATCAGCTGGACATGCTACATTTGTGGCTGTAAAGTAAAAACGGCATACAGCAGGGTAAGTGTGATTCTACTGTGTAATCTCTACAGGAAATAACCAATAACTGATAATAAGCAGCACGATGAGGTTCACTGCTTAGTCTGCATCATTTCACTACACGCTATGAAGCAGAGAGAACTTCAGTCTGGGTGACTTTCCCATTTGTATTCATGCAGCTGAAGGCAACTTGATGTGACTCCTTTGTTATTAACATTAAATCTTTTAAGACACTGTGTCGAGATAAAAAAAAGAAAGATAAAATGCATGCACAGTAGTCATTTTATTAGAACAAACAGAACAAGACAAGTTAACTTTTTTATTATTTTTGAGGAGAAGGCTGACATTTGGCTGTATGCAGAATGTAAATACTAACTATGTAAATAATAGATGTCGGTGAAAAGTGACATTTGAGAGATTTTGTTTGAAATTGGGATCCACAGAGCAGCAAAAGATGATGCAAACTGAACAAGCCGCCATCAGTGGTAACGGAGAGATCATTATCGCTAATGTTGACTAAAAATAAACATATTAATTATTCAGGAAAACACATGTTCAGAGTGTTGAACTGAAACACAGTATATCATTTAAATCAGGGGTTTGATTGACTTCTCTCTCACTAAATCCTGCCTTGTTGGAGGATCAGTTAAAACGTTATCACTCTTTTGCGACCTGAATGATGCGTGAATCCCTGCATCACCAACATGACAGGCACAAGTTTTGCATGACAGTCAAAGCAACTTGTAACTACAACTGTAAAATAAATGAAGAGTAGAAATATACATTGAAAATACTCAAGTGAAGCACAAGTAATTGTACTTTGATGCAGAATTAAAGAAAATATACTTGCTTAGTACAAACTACATCTCTCATATGGCCTCTGTATGAGTGCGTTTAGGGTGCTAGAGAAATGATAGCAATGAGCAACAGTTTGAAAATGGCCTCTGCTTTCCTGTAATGTCAAGAGGGAACATCTTGTTCCCACTGATGGAGTCAATGAGTGCAAGCTTCTTTCAGAGAAACTAAATTGAAGGCTAAAAATACATTTATTGCAAAAAAAGAAAAAAGAAAAAAGTGGATTTTAATTCATTTGTGCTAAAAAGCATTATTACTGATTCTTACATTGGCTTTTAATCTCAAATGGAGATTCTTCTCACAAAACTCAATCCAACAAAAGCTCATCTAAAAGGGGTCACGAATAACTGGAGAGTGGAGCGGAATAAAACATCTCTCCTGCACTTAATGTTTTTTCATTCATTTTATGTTTTATTTTAAGGCTTCACAAGGGCAAAAATGCTAAAAACCACTCGTCTAAGGGATGCATTTGTTCACATCAAAGTTATATTGATTGTTTGGTATCAATGATGACAGGAAAAGCATAAACAAAAGAAAATACACAACCTGCCTCTTAATTAAATGCAGCTGATTTGGCGTTATGGCATTGTGCACCACTGAAGATTATTCAATAAACAGTGAGCCACCAAACTGTCCGCTTCAGCAGTTTCTGTTCTTCTGCCTGAATGAAAAATAAAGCTGTGCCTCCAAATGGTGTAAGAATCTCTTCTATTCCACGGGGGCATTAAGATAAAGCTCAGAGTTTCTCCAAATCAACTCGTGGGCTTAAAGGTAACTAGCGACCAAAGCTTAACTACGATCACGTTCTGGCCTTAAAAGGACAGCGTGCGAAGTTGTGGCTCAAGTGACTGAATGGATGGATGGATGAAAATGGTACACGTCAGAGAAAATGACGTCACGAGCAGCCCTCCACGTTACCCACGAGTGCAGCGTCGGCTGAGCTGGACTGTTGCGTGTTGCTCCCTCAGTCTCTAAACCGTGATAAATCACAAGTCGGGAGAACATTTGTCACAGTGGGCCACATGTCCTTTCATCACACCAGCTCTCTCTCTTTCTCCCTCCCTTCCTCTCTCGCTCTCCCTCTCATTCCTTCAACCTCCCTGGTCGTTTCATTCCTCACTGGAAAAAAAAAAAAAAAGCTTTGTTGTGAATTTGTCACTGCCCGAGCCTGTATGCCGTGTTAGCCATGCCCTTGGGTTTTTCCGATGGGGCCGGCAGTGCATGGTGCCGCCGAGATAGAGGAGAGGAGAGGCGGGGGCGCTCTCTAACCCGGCCAGGAGAAGAATGGGCGGTCACGCGTGGGGGGGTGGACAGGTTGAACAGTGCCGCCACGAGGGAAATCTGAATACAGAACCTTTACGGATATACGACACAGTGAAGGCGGTGTTTGATGTGCGCACGGTGCGTGTGGAGAGATGAATAAAAAGTGCACTACAATGGATCGTGAAGGTGAGAAGGACTTGGTGAAGGCCCAGGAAAGGGAGACACTGTAATTGGATCTTCTTTTTATAGGCTCCGGTGCCCGTATTCTGCTGGAAACATCCCTCCGAGTGCCACAACTAACAAAAGCCACGCTCGCCGTGATACATGTGCCACGTTGTTTTAGCTCAAAATGATGCAGCAGAGCAACAAAACATAAGGAAAGAAGTGGAGTTCAAGGAAAGTGAACCTGGCAAGCCGTGTTTCCGTCTGCATCCCAAAGGCAAGAGTCAAAACAGATCTATACCATTAAATTCAAAAGTCGATGACTTCGTCTGGAGCTTTGAAGATGGGACAAATCAGCCAAGATCAGGAGCTGATTTAAGGGGTAATTATAGAAGCAAAGGTAATCCAGATACATGGCTTATGCCCGTGGAGTATTCCTTTGTACGAGGTGAGGGATGATTTGAAATATTAAAAGGTGAGATTGCCAGCAGGGGGATACTTCCTCGGAGCGGGCAATAAAATAACTCATTAAAACTTCTCGTCTCCGAAGACGGAAGATAAGCAACCGGGTAAGGAGGGCGGGTTCTCACAAAGGCAAACCGAGTAACCTCAACGGCAGTGATTCGTTATCAAAATCACCCCTTTTATCTGTTTTCTTTTCTTCTTTTTTTAAATTCAATGACGAAGCCCCCACCCCCACCACCCTCGAACATCAGCAGTGTCGTGGATTTCAAGAACAAGGTTTTTGTCTGAATGGAGTTGATTAAAAATGTTGAGAGACTGAGAAAGTATTTACTGTGAACTTTATAGCAGCGGTCCGATGCACAAAGACAGAACTGCTACGAACAACTTCCAAGTTTAGTTGAAAACTAAGGAAAACAAAGAAAATGAAGAAACCAATTTGCATTCAGCTGCATCACTTTAAAGTATTTGAATCGGGATGTCTGACTAATTCTTTGCAGCAAAACTTCTGTTTCTGGAGGTCTTGCAAAAATTCAAAACACAAAAACAAAACAGCGGAGATGCAGAGGCTCGCTGTTATACATATAAATATCCTCCCCTGAACTATGGAGAATTTGTTGTAGCAGAAGAAGAAAACTGAACGAGACGTGCCGCTTCGGTGCGGACTCAAAGCGAGAAACGTCTGCCCACAGATTTCCAATATCTCATCGTCTCTCTTTTTCTTTCTCATTCATATTGAGATCGCTGTCTCCTGACCTCTGTGAACTTGATGAGTCCGAGGTCTGGCAACACAGCGTCGAATATCTGATGCATCACTAAAATACTAAAGTACACCAAGTTTTATGTCTATACTGTCAACTGTGACTTTCGTGGTGATGAGAGTTGCACAGATTTCATTGTTTTTGGGGTTAAACGCCATTGGACACCCATGATGTCATTCGCAGTCAGTCTCTGGACATGTTCGACCATCTTTGTGGATGTATCAGTAAAAAAGAGGGGGGCTTGTACTTGCCGCATTGCATTTTGATGTATAGCTTGGTGTTGGATTTCAGAGTGATCGTGGGCGATGCACACACTGTACTTATAGAACAGGAGTTATATCCAAGTAACTTGTATCTGTGCTCCTACACTTGCCTCAGGAGAGGTAAGAGTGGGAGCGAATGCTGCATCTTTTTATTTTTAATCAGTATTAAAAACCCACCTTTTTAAAATAAGTTTACATTTCTTTATTCATAATGTTCTGACTTAGTTTCATCTGCTGTGTGCTGCTGTTTTAGCTTTTCATGAAGCCTGCTGTAACTACGTTTGAGAAAAGTGCGACATAAATGAAGTTTGTTATTCAGTGTAGAGCTTCTCTCCTCTCTTCATTCACTTTTTTTGCCTTATAGTGTTTTTATGACAAACGATCTCCGCAGGTGTCAGACACAAACAGCTTCATGCTGGCATCTTACAGTAGCTACAGTGTCTGTGTGCTCAAGCGATGCTGTTTTCCCTAAATGAACAACTAACCCGCCCCCTTAAAAACCTCAAGGTGCCAAAAATGTGTCCAAAAAACTACATTTACATGAAAACAAAAGTGTCAGTTTGACATTTACAGGTCATTGGCTGGGCTCAAACTTACGACCTAACACATGTTTGAGCTTCTGCAGACTTGCTGGATAAGATCTGCGTGAAGTTATGTTCGCTCTGATGATTAATCGCCGCATAGTTGCTCGCCACGATTGGACATAATGACCTGCTTTGTTTGCAGCAGGGGAGAACACAGGGGAGGTGGTAAAGGGAGAGAGGAACTGTGACTGCCAGGAGCCACTTCTCTCTCTCTCTCTCTCTCTCTCTCTCTCTCTCTCTCTCTCTCTCTCTCTCTCGTTCGTTCTTTCTGCCAGCACTCGTCCTCCTATCAAGCAACAGGGCAGCTGCTCGATTGCCTGGGGTGGATGACTTGACCTTCCACTGTTCCCCGGCAAGCGGCAAAAGCTGCAAAAGGATTTCCGATTGGCTGGGGCAAAACCTGCCTAACTAATTTACTTGGAGCGTATTCTGTGAGCAAATGCACCCTGCGACAAATATCAGGCCTGGCAGGCAGGGCTCTGCGGAGCGAAGGTTGAGACTGTTGAGGACGGGAACAAAGTCTGATATCGGGAGGCGGAGAGGAGAATGAAAGACAGATAACAAGAGCTTACTGCCACCAGCGCACTGTTATCAGCCTTATACACTACTGACAAATTCAGTAAATTCATGGGTGGACTTTTCAATTAGGATAAAAGTACTTTATGGTTCAACATGAAGCCCATAAAAATGAAACAGATTAAGTGATGTTTGTTTTCATGATTTCCAATCCTGGCTTCAGATGATTTTTCCCATCTTTCAGGGCTGTGAATTTATCAGTAAATATCATAAATAAGACAAACTCCTACACAAGGGTAAAAACACAACATGGCCAAAAGTATGTGGACACATCTCCATCATCATAAACATCTCATTCAAACACTACTGACACTAAAACAGCCTCTGTTTGTTCCTCTAAAGCTTCAGTGCTGTCGACCACTGATGTTTAGCATCAAGGCCTGGCTCATAGTTCATCCTAAAGGTGATGAATGGTGTTGATGTAAGAGATCTGTGCATAACAGTTTGGGGGATATTTTTTCACGGACCTCACATTGTGCCTCTCATTCTGTAAAAAAAACACTGAGAGCACTTTCACACTGCTCTTAACAATAAAATCCAAGGTAAAAACAGGGCTAGCTGTGTAGCAGTTCCTCTGTTCAGCAGAGCAGGGCCAAGTGAATCAATATTTCATTTTTTAAGGTAAATAATGGTAGTAGAGAGTAAAAAATTCTGCTTCTGGGTGAATTAACACCAGAAACCAACAATTAGGTTGACGCATTTTTTTTTCTGCCAATTCTCGCTGTGTGTTTCTGGGCTGTTGACAGCGGCTCACACATCACAGTCTGGCAGGTCTGAGCATTTGGACGAGGAAGGGGGGGAGAGAAAAATGATGGTCATAAATCAGAAACCAGTATTTGAAACTAAAATGACAACTTCAGCTGCGTTTGGACAGGTCTGCCAGCCGTCGGCGGAGAATGACAGTCTGGAAATACCAATGCACAGCTCGTGTCAGCGAGCAAGGTGTGCTGCTGGGGGGGGGGACAACAGTGCACTCAGACTGTCAAATCAAAGGAAAATCAAAACAGTGCATGGTCCGTTGATCAAAGTGTCAGTGAGGACCTGTGAGACTCTGCCGCTTCTTGCTGAGCAGAAATACAAGCTGTTGGAGTGAAGACGCAGGAATCTGGGGAGGACAGACGAGCTTTCAGATAAAACCCTCCGACAATACAGAATAATGGCTGGGGAGGAGATGGGAAAGATTAGGCCGTTCTCGTGTTTTATTTATCACATGAAGGGTTCAGATTTGATGCTGTTGCGCTTTCATTAAACGGCGCTCGTACGGCATCTAGCCATTGCTCGCTCTCTCTTCAGCAAAACGGTTCGGTCTGCAAACAATGAGTGTGAAATGTGAACTTCTGAGAGCATCCGGTTTCAGCGTCGGTTCCTGCGGCGGAATTAGCGTTCAGATAAATCCCGATTTAACGCCTCACCTGATACCCCATCTCGCAAATCCGAGGGGAGCACAGCTAGAGGGAGATAAGCTGATTTTTTTTTTTCCACGGAGAGACACGAGCTAAGAGGAGCACCTTGTCTGACACAGTGGAAAATGTATGGATGGATTTTTGTGTGGATCTAGCAGGCACGGGACCAGCGGTGAACAGAGTCAGGAGGCCCCTAGACCTCTGTATGAAGGGACAGTTGATATGTCAAATTGGAAAGTCAATCAAGTAATGACAAAGAGATACAAAATAGCCACAAAGAGACAGCAAATGACTACAAAGATACTGAAAGCAAAAAAAAAAATGCAAAAAGAACACCCTTAACTATTAAACTCAAAGATGTTCAAAAACAAATACTGAATGACCAGAAAGGGCCCGAAAAAAACAACCACAAAGTTGAGAGAGAGAAAGACAAAAAAACCCCCACAACAATAAAGAACTTTGTTTACTGTTCTCCATCTCCGTTTCTTGCCTCTTTTTAAGAGACACTGGGGGGACCTTTAGTATATCTGCACCCAGAGGCCCATTGTCTCATAATCTTACTGTGGAAATATGGCATCCATTAACAAAAAATACTTTCTGACATACAAGCCCGACTCTCCCTGGGCCCTGCTGGAAAGACTTCTTCCTCGATTGCCCTTACAACGACAACTTATCATTGACGTAATTATGAAAATGCCATTAGGCAGCTGTGATACTGTAATCAAGAAGAAAAAAAAAAAGACGGCATCCTCTTTGCAGTCCAAGCCAAGTGTAGGATTGAGAAGGAATCGTCTGCCAGAGAGTTTGCGGGCTGATTCAGTCACGCCGCTGAGACAGGAAGTCCACCTCCCACTCCCTCTCTAACCCTTTCCACCAACTGGATTCAAAGCTACAGCGGGAGAGCAATAATTAGTAGCCACTGGTGCCAAAGAGAGAGCGAATAATGGCGTTGTTGGGAGGCTTGGAGCCAATTGTACATATTATACCCTCGATGCTCAGGCTGCAGCTGTGCTGGAGGATCAGAGAGGAAATAGATTCCTCGAGCAAACAGAGGCAGTGGATTAGCTCTCATATGACAACCGATGCTCCGTGTACACAGTTCTCAGCAAAGAGGGGAAGGAAAAATACCCTCCTTGCTGCCTGAGTAATAATGTGACAACATATGGATTCGGGCGTCGAGCGGAAGATAAAGTCAAAATAAATAAAAAAGAAATCCGTCTGAAAATCTCTCCGTCGCGTGGCCTTCATTTCCGCCGAGGCAGCGTGATCGACATGAAAGACGCGTCAAATCCGTCCGATTTGTCTCATCTTTCCATTTACTGCCGAGGCATTCAGCGATGAATCGCGTCCTCTTATCGTCAGGGGAGCTTTCAGGATGGGCCCCCTCCTCCCTCCCTCCCCTCTCTGTATTCTGTCTGTTTGATTCGGCCCATCTGAGGTCACCGTCTTATCACCTCTCAGCAGTTTCATCAACAGGCCTTTCCAGCTGTCGGCGCTCGCTAATGCTGCTGCTATCTGCTGCAGCACAGTCAGCAGCCGTGACCTAACACCTCTGCTACACGCATGCATACACATGCTCACACCGGGGGGGTCAGACCACTGCAGCTGTTGGCCAACATATCTGGCCGATAATAGGATTTTATTAGATATAAATAAATAGGTGGACCTCAGGCTGCAGCAAGATAACAGTCTGGAAAACTCCTATAACATATCAATGTGTTTTTCAACAGTAATAACAGTGTATCTGAGAGTTAAATGTCTTCAGAAGTGATACTTTTGACTGTTTTTTGATGTTCGTTTTGATTTGTTGTGCATCTAATCATACCTTACTTTATGATTAGCAATAATACATAAATGTATTGGTCTGAACTAGGGTTGACTGAAGTGCAAAAAATTTGTTAAAAAATATAAATAAGTAAAAAATCATACTGTGATTATGACAGATATTGCAGTTGATTTAATTCATTTTCACATTTTCACTGAAACAATTTTATAACGATGAAGGTGTCATTTTTGATGGGGTCTTCATCAAGCAAGCATGTTCCCTTACACCTAGAAGACATCATTTGTACGCTGAGGTACACTCCTTGATTTATAATGATATGTTAACTTTAAAAAAAACTCTGCAGCACCTTTTATTTCAATAATATTTCAATTAATTGTCCGGTTCAAGCATAAAGCATCATTCTCCATCATCTGGTCAGTTTGATTCCCCGCAGTTAAAATGGATTCAAATGTTGAACAAGTCTTGGCAAAGAACCTTCTCAAAAAAAGTATAAAAGCCCAAAGAAACTTCTGTAGAAGAACTGCAGCATTGTGCACAAACCCTCTGTTGATCTGTTCCAGTTTGTTTCTCCACAACATATTGCTTCCAAGCCTGCGCCTACTCGCACATTAGCTCAAAGGTTCCAGCTGACGTGGTCCCTCAAACAACTTTTCTGACAAAACTGCAATTGTTTGGAACATATGGAGAAGTGAGTGATGGTGTTCCTATGGACGTTTTGATGCTTTTTCTTTGCCGTGACACGGGGTGACCACTGGAATCGATTGTAGCTGTGTGTGTATCCAAGCTGAGGAGAGGAAGTAAAAACTATAATCTTTTTTTTTTTTTTTTTCAAAGTAGCTTTCACGCCAACTGTGGGTAATAAATCTGCACTTTTTGGCAGATTGTTTCTTTAAGTGAAGCCAATTTATGCAGGGACATAAAACCACTTGGGATAAATTTCAATCAGAGGCAGATGCACTCAGAAGCACCTCTCAGAGTCCGAAATAAAACAACCGCTGAGCTTCGCTGTGCGCCACACACATCAATTCACTCCACTGGACGCTGACATTCAATGGCAGAGCTTTGACACGGACGCGGGGAGCCTTTGGAGGTTGATTCAAAACCACAGCCAACCACACACTGACCTCTTTTGTGGTTTTGTTCGCACGAGGCCGGGCGGTGTTGTTTACCGAGCTCTGCTGAAGGCCCCCTTCATAATATTGCTCCCACCAAAGCGCCGTGTCGCCGCTGTGAACTACACATTTCCCAGTGTCATTCCCCTGTCTCACAATATGTTCTCCAACTTTTTACAGCTTGTCTAATTTTCAGAGGCTGGGAACAGACAAATGCGCCATTAACGTTGCAGGGAGAAGGAGGCTTTGTCATCCAAACCATTATAACATAAATATTTGATTACAACATAAAAGGTCTCCCTTGTAAGTTAGCCTGGCGATGCATACAAAGAGGAGATTTAAGTCTCAGTGTGGCGGTGCACCACAGTGGGTCAAACAATTTTAGATCAGCATAAAACCAATGTGTTCTTTGGTTCTCATTAAATATTAACAATGCTGTTGCTAAATCTTATAATCTACACTCATTACTGCGGTGTAGAACCTTGAAATCTCTGCAAGCGCACAATGTCTAATGAGGGCATAACAGCAGAGTTGGGAAGTATTCATCAATTTCTGATGTCCACATCTTGTGCTGCACCGGCTGTGTGCGCCGTGAATTCACAGTGAAACGCAACACACGCTCACGGGAAAAACATCTCGCATTTCCAAAGTACACTCGGCGAAGCGAATTTCATTTTTTGAAATGAACCACGCAAGGATCAACACGACGCGATCAAAGGAGGTTATTAGTAGACGGCGGGAGAACGAAACCCGGAGTCATCATTACTGTGGCACATTCACAAAGAATCTCATTAGCGCTTCGACAAAAAGGAGAACAAATCATTTGAGAGAAGAAAACCTCAAAGGAAATTTCATGTTTTTTAACAACTTGTATCTTATTTTCACAGCTTTGGTCATCATTCCTATTGTTCACGATCGCATTCATCTCACCAAAATCATGGCTCAAATATAGCCACGACAAAAAGGACCGACGTCACCCGAGCACCTTGTCTCGGAAATGAAAATGAGGGTGAACATTATTGTTCTTATTCAAACTCTCCACTATAAACACAGAGTAGATTTTCAGATATTCAACCAAGGAGCACTGGAGCAGAAAGTGACGACCCAACACCTTACTGAGACACTTTATATTGGTATTTTCTTTGTCTTCACTTCCTGGTCCAGCTTTGACCTACGCTGAACGATACTTAGATTTGTACAGCACAATAAATGGTGATATTTCTTAACAGCCATTTCATATCAACCACAGCACTTTTCAAGGTCAAGGACTCCTGATAAGTAAATCTTCTTGAAGAAATAACCTTGAATAGAAGTGGTGGAGGCCTTACAAAGGACAGGTGAAGACCTCTGGTAGGTTCAGTGCTTTGGTAGATCTGTGATACCAATGAATAATGGAAGAATATGAGGTAATAATAAGAGATACAACAACCAAAGCAAGTCCAGGGAGGAGAGTTGACAGCGTCCTAAAACAACAGGAAGTGAGTTATTGTAGTTTGGGACTGCTCATCAGAACAGTCAGCAGTTACAGCTGCAGTATTCACAACTCACAGAGGATATGAACATACTTTAAAGCCCCTTTGTGCCTGTCTGCTGCTATTTGCATCTTCAAATCTGACTACTCAGACAAGCTATTTTCACATTATTACTGGATGAGACTTAACTTCCTGTTTACATCCCCCAAAGTCCTATGGGAACAAAGGAGTGACAAAATCAATTATACCTCAGATCTTTTACATTGCTAAAATGTGGTTATGGTGATGTTTTCTGAGTAGGGACCTACAACATGAGTTGAAAAACAAAACTTAGCCGACAAACAATGACCAAACAACAAGCTTACATAAAGTAAACAGAGGAAGACCAAGTTAAAAAAGAAATAATTAAACTGTGTAACTCTGGCGGGAGGAGGCTTTGGAGGCGAGCTGAGGAGACGGAGGTGAGAGGGATCTGGATCTGGCGTGCTCATTCAAAGTCCACTCTCTTCTCAATCTTACTGACTACAGCTTTAAAGCCCTCTTCAGACTGTGCTTCTTCAGATCTCAGCAACAACACAGGCTTTTATTTTGATATCAGATAGAGATGGTGTTGCAAAATAAATTAAACCATAAAAAATGCTGCTTTATGAATGGTATCAAAGGTTTAGACCGAACACCGAAATACTGCACACATGTACTAAACACACTCATAATTTATTGGCCTGGAGTAAATGCCCATTTTACCTGCATTTTGCACAAATACACACAACCGGGCACACACACACAATGGCATGACAAGATCCACTGCCTGAATGACTCTCGCCTGCTCCGCTTAAAGGTTGAAGGAGTTGCCCTCTAATAAATTCCTCTGCAGTGACCAGAGTCTCCTGCTCATGAATAATAAAAGGGTTGCACTGATCCTATTCTTCACTCCAGACATCCACCTCATCTAACACTTTGCACTACAATATCACTCTCGGCAGAGCACCCGGCAGCCTCAGACCTGCACACTGCACAGCCCAGCCACGTTTGAGTTAGTTTTCATTACGGTGTCACTTACAGGCTAAGTGATTGTAAATTCATTTACTTTTAAGAAGTGAGTCTACTTATCTGCCAGCTTTATAAGGTCATGGCTGCAAGAATGGCAGGCTGTGTGATAAATGCACAAAGGAGGCCAGCTAAATAACTCCAAACACCAGCATTTCTCAAATAGCACGTGAGGCCTTTACTTCCCTGAGATGTTAAGTTTTAAACAAGCTTTTATTAAGTAACTTTAATCCTATTATAACCTAATTCCAATACCTGTAGAATCAGTACAGCATCATCTGCATATGAAACTAACTGTGTTGCTCGAGTTTCTCTTAAGCACCTCTTTTTTACGGACAAGGCCAAGAATGCATCACCAAATTAAAACCTTTCTGTTCTTGGACCCTTCAGGTTACAGCAGTAATCCTTGTTTAGTCTGAAAGACAACTGAGGGGGTTTAGCCATCATGACACTGACAGAGATTTACACAAGATAAAAAGAAAAAGCTCTCCATTTCTTTTTACTCTTTAAATCTCGGAGATAAAGGCCCTTGCATTTAGGCTTTTAAACAACCAAACACTCATCTATTACAATCTGCATTAATATAAAGCCAAACAAAACATTTTCTATGTTTCACATTAAAAGTCTTCCAACACCTGAAAGGGGATTACCACTTCCATTGCTTGTGTTAGGCTTTTAGTTTGAAACATCTACAGGAGGTGTTGATTTTAATCGACTGTCTAATAAGAGTAGACAAAGGAATGGCAAATTAGAGGCGACTGGAATTAATAAGTAAACGTGTTCTTTGGTGAGAGGACATTCACAGCGGCAGATGGTTGAGTACGACATGACTTGCGTTTTTGTACTGAGACTCACTAGAATTCAGGTAATTATATCAAGGTTTTTTGTTTGCTTTTGTTACTCTTCTGTTAGACGAATACCTGCTAAAATTGAGAATTCCACATTTCGTTCCATCATCCACCCCGAAAACAACTACCAAAGGCAGTATATTGATCTTTGCCAGTGGTCCTCTCTGTTTTATCTTATCGTTTTATGGTTTTTAAGCAGAGCTGGAGTCGAGGCAGACAAAGCTGAACTCTTTAGTAGTCCTGCCTTCTCATTATAGCTCCATCAGTACCCACAGATGCCGTCACATGAGTTGAGTGGCCTTAACTGACCAGAGTGAGGTTGAATATACAGTGTATATAAATACTGCATGAGGCCATAAAGCACCTTGTCTAAGTGGGTCATAAATTACCTGTACACATTAATTCTCAGAGTTATGGCCTCCACCTCAAAACAGTAGAAAGGACAACACCCTACAACACTCACAGCGAAACTATGATGGATGCTTTAGCTGTAAGGGTGGTAAAGCAGCTTTATACAGTTATGTGGTGTAGAAAAACACTAACTTGGTGAAGATGACATTGAGTTACAATGAAGTAACTACAAAGTTTGATTACTTTCATCCATTAAGGATTCTTTCTACTCTTCAGCAATTTATAAATTAGAACAGAAGAGTAAGTTAATATGATCATAAAAATACTTTACAACGTCCCATCAGAGATGTTTTAATAGTCAGTATTAAGCCATACATAGTGCATACAGATGACGATGTTGATCTGTTGGTCACTTGGTCACCACTTCAATGCAGATTGAAATATCTCATGGATAAATATCTACGGATGGCCAAGAAATTTGCTACAGATATTCATGGCCTCCGAAGGACAAATCGTAATGATCTTCTGACGCCAGCATCAGCATCCCTAATCTTCTGAAATATTACTAATTGATTATTAATGACTTAAATGGGAACTCTGGTGATTTAGTATTGCACTCCCATAAAGTTGGAGGACTTGCCAGAGACAGTTTTATTAAAGACTGGTCAAAATAGAAGCAGCACAGTCCGAGATATTCTGACTTTAGCAGGGGTCAAGCATCAAAACATATGCAACGATTTTGCAGCACATCCCGTCATCTGCAAACTGATTGCCATTTGCAATATCTCTCAACTGCTCCACTAAATGATAAATTGATTCTGCAATCAAACAACTGTTAATTTTCGGTTGACTGACAAGTCAATGAATTGACTAATTGTTGCAGCAGTATTATTTATTAAACTCGGTTCTATGGAGGAACCAGCGATATACTTGGCTTCCAATTGTACAGCCATTAGCTTGTTCTCCTGCTTTAAAACAGGGAGAAACCCAAGTCATTCTGAAATGGCATTTTCCTCAGATCCTCTGCAATCAGACACACAATACCTTCCTGTCAGCTCGACAGCTCCAACAAAAGATGGAGAGAGTTATGATGAAGGAGAGCCAGGGAGGAAAAAAGGGGGTGGGGGGAGTGCAGGTTGTGTGGAAGCATTGATAAATGAGGAAAAATGTATTGTTCCTGTTTCATGAGCTGAAGGAAAAAGACAAGACAAGGTACAAGGCAGACTGCTCGGCACTGGGCTACAGTCAAATTACAGGGAGCAGCCATGCATAAAATGCACACATCTGGGGAGAAAAATGGTGAAAAACAAGTTGGAATTGCAAATCAGTACATCTCGAATCATCTACTGAATACAATGTTTATCTGCAGGAATATTAGCCTCCATACTCTGAGATATAGCCTACTGTTGCTCAGGAAACATTGGAGTTGTTTTTTCTTTTTTTTTAATCAAAGTATTATATTTCTGTTTGAGTTCAGAAGAAAGGGCTGGTTTAGCAGGCTGGTAATCTTTCCTGTGAAACAGCCAAAATACTCTGATGTCTTACATCCGCTGTGCTATGAAAAAGTATCACTGGCCAGTCTCCTGTAAGAAACAGAGAGTGGTAGGGTGGGTCTGAGCTTTGATGCTACATTTAACTGAGTTATACGTCGACTGAGTGCATTTATTCTGGACCCTCCATCACTTTCTCCTGCCAAGATGTTGTAGTCACGTACCTTTAACTCACACTGTACACTGAACCCAGACACGATGTACATCATTCAGGAAGTTTGGACTGGACTTTTTGAACTCTGGAGTGTTCTCACCACCGTGCTTCAGTTCATCTGGGTATCTAGGAACAATGCCAGCTATACTCCGCTCGCACAACATAAGTGCACCAGGAAAACCTCATATTCACCTCTTGTTTCTCCTCCAAAGTAACTGTGATTTCCTCGGGGTGATAACATAATCAAAAACTCAAATATGAAGCGAGAAACAGGCTCCGAAAAGAAAATGGATGCAGACCTTCGCAAAGGCTTGAATGGAAAGTCTAGCAGAGTAAAACACCCCAAGGACAAACAGAGATTATGCACAGCTCTATCAAGCCTCCTAATGAAATAAAATTGCAATCTTGGTTATAAGCCACCAAATATGTTCAAGGCATGAGATTTTCAAGAAGTCCAAGTGGGGTTTGTTAAGAAGACCTTGTCAATCTGTAACTGAACAATGTGATATGAACTGAAGCTAATCCAAAAATGTACTTGGCGAAAAAGGTGAAAGAAATTGTCTTATTTCGAGAGTCCAGGCGTTTGATTGACACAGATTGGCTGCTGCGAGGACTGAACTTGTGACCTCTCTGTTATGGGACAGCTCATCCAATCGCGCAGCCACCCTGCAGCCCCACACAGATACTGTATCGGCGCTGTTTTAAGGGGTCGCGCTGACAGGACAAGGCCACGAAAATGATAGAAAACTCCGAATTGGACGCACCGGATAGAACCATTTTCTTCAGGAAGCCATAAGAGAAACACCGCAAACACAAAATTGCTTTGGACTGGTCCGACATAATGACGAGGAAAACCTGTTTCAGCGCTTTATTCGATAAATGAGGGAGAGGATGACCCTATATGACTTATATGACTTTGATGACCCTGGAATGACTTGCATGTTGCCGTAACTCTGAATATAACAGCAGATTGTTGTAGGATATAAGCGAAATTGCCTTTGACTGGTAACAGGAGAAACGGCAGGGGGTGAAGAACAACAATTGCTCTAAGGGATGAAGTGCAGGGAAAAAAAAAAAAACTCGTCTGACCCCGAAATGACTTCCTCGTCGGCTCTATGAGCAGCCAAACGACACCAAGAGACTCACTGGATCAGCAAGATGCGAGCTCCCTGTCTGAATTCGTACGAGCGTGTCAGAAACACCTTGTGAGATGACGCGTGATGTGACATCTCTGCTAATAATCGACTAATACAGCCTCCGCTTCTGACGAGGATGAAAGCGGGAGGTTAATGTGTCGTGGTAAGAAAAGGCGGATGCAGCTTCCATTAAGCAACAGCAGACAAAAGAAGGTGGTGGGAGCATCGCAGGCCGTCTTTCTTCTAGTCTTAGTCATCTTTATTAGAAATACTGACTTCCACAGTATTCAGTTATTTTCCGGTCAAGACACTAAGCTTCTCATGTTACTGGTAGAAAAAATGTCACGTTAGATTTGGCCTGTGCAGTCAAACGAGCCATAACAAGTGAAGTTAAGTGGATAATATGGTGGTAAGTTTTACAGAAAATAGCATTAAAAATGAAAAGAAAAATGAAGAATAAATATACAATTATTTCAGTTCCCTACAAAACTATGAAACAGTTTCCATGAAAGAGAAAACTGGAGGAACAGAGAAGACGTGGACAATATATGGACAACTTTAACTCTCCTAAGGTTAAGATGTCTAAAGGGAAAAGAAAATTGTATTATATTGAAATTGACAAATGGACACTTTGAAATTGCAAAAGTCGGAAAGGAACTAAAACCAAAAACCTTGAAATATAAAATGGAGAAAGTTTGCTCGAACTGAAATATTGAAAAGGGAAACTTTCGATTGTGAGTTGTGATAAATAAAAAAGATACCAATCAGAAAACTTCTCAGGGTACAATGAGCCACCTTCCCTTTCTCCTTTCCCTTTCTCACTTTCAGACAAAGAAAAACAATTCAATATTTGGATGAATTTCAAGAACACAAGCAAGGTAACAATATTTCAGTCTGCAGAGCACTACGGCAACTTCGACGTAACTCTACAACCTTCCTCTGTGAGGTGATGGCTGCGTTTTACCCGAAGTTTTTTCAACTATCAGCATCTAGAAACATGTAGCCACAGGAAAAAGCAGCCTTTTGCTTACATTTAAAGTACTCTAAGCTGTGCACAGAAACACCATGTCTGCGTGATATTCGTTTGGATGCTGAGGTCACCGTCCGTGGACACAGGTTTTATTTTTCACAATGTTCTTTTCAGCTCTCAAACAAATAAGAAAGAAAACAAGATTCATTTGCTTTGGGTTGAAGGCAAAAGCTTCCCTAACACAGAAGAAATGTTTTAAGACAGGGATTTTCAGCTCAGCATCAGAAAATATTATTTGTTGCACGTTGCGAAGGTTAGTGAGGGTGTGGGAGTCCTTTCATTGAATTAAAAACACCCTCTTCAGGTTCAGAAAAATGCAGACGTTAACTGTGCACATCTGAAACACTCTCGAAGAGGTCTGAGCTGGAGAGCAGAGCCAGTTGTCCGTGCAGACCTGTCCTGATTGACACTCAGCAGAGTGGAGTCAAGTGGGGTGGAGCGCTACATAGTGCAGACCAAATAGTGGAGAGTAAAGGTCGACGGTATGAGATGGGGGAGAGTTTAGCCTGCGCACACATGATGAGTGATAGAGATTAAAGTGAAGGTAAAGCCCCCCGAATGCTGGACGGGCGGCAAGATTGATGCAGCCCGGGAGAAGAGAAAACAAAGCCGCGAGGACGGCGGGGATCAAGACACGCTCCTGATTTCGCTCCACGATTTCATTCTGGGGAGCCGCCCAGCCGGGGCGCCTAAACCGCACGCATCTGTATTCAGCCCTCGACTTTGAGCAGAAAGAGTCTGCCTCTACCCTTTTAAAGCCATCGTCCTGGGGGAATGCAATATTGACTGGCTCCAGCGGGTGCTCCAAACACCCCGTGTAGCTTGGTCCTACCTCCAGACAGCACAGAGTTCCATTAGGGGTTCTCGGCTCTCCCGGGATAACCTTTAAAGAAATGGACAAACTTTGAGGCCGGTTTCTCTCCAAGGCGGCCGTGATCTGAGGGGTACTTTTCTTTTTTTCCCCCGAAGGCTGCTTTTCAAAGGGACCAGAAGTTGGTCTTTAACAGGCTCATTAGACTGATTTGCTGGGAGCGATAAGGACGAGTCTTTATCAGCGAGATGGGAAGGCTGTCCAGACAACAGTAAAGATTTTAAATGGGATTTTTTAGGAAGATATTTAAGATATGTGTACTGCAACGACCTAGTGGCTATCTCTCCCCTTTGAAGTAAAAAAAAAAAAAGGCTAAAATATCTCTCCCTCATGAGTCACATTACCTTATTAAGCTCCATGATGCATCATGTGGGAGTTTTAATAGTATGTTACATATGCACTTCTTCTAGCAGAGCTGTGAATCTACAATCGATCTCACGAAGCTCTCCAACAGTGATGCACTTTATATCCTCTAACAGGCTACATCTGCTTCCCACTGCATGCAAAATGTGTTTTCCACTTCACACACACACACACACACAGCCGCACATACGCACACCAGCAGAGGCTGATCTCCATCACTCGGAGCCGGACTCACCCTCCAGAACCTCTTGGCCGACTCCACCCTGGAGGATTTCCTGCGGAGGCTCAGTGGTGGCCCCAGCGGATGATCGAACATCATTTTGAGGCAGCTCGTTGGCGGCCGGTTAGCTCCTCGCTGCCTGCTCGACTCGCCACTCGCCGTTCCCGGGGACTGTGAAGCTGCTCCGCCGACGAGCCACTGTCTGGCTTTGACGGCCCACCAGCCGTTTCCATTTAAGAGGCAGCTGCCACACCCAGAGCCATTACACTGTGTACTTCCCAGCAACTGCATGCAAACAAAAACAACCGCCAGTCCCTCTGTCTCCAAACCCTGCTGCACGGGCCGCACATTAACGGACCCTAATGGAGGCCGGAAACTGTCACAGCCAAGATTAGCTTTCACTCTCTGCTCGGAGGCAACCTGCGCCAGGAGAGCCGTCACAAACAGCAACTTAACATATCCAGACGATGACGCTTCTTATCAGCGAAACAATACGATTAGAGTGCTTAAGCTAATGAGCGAGAGGAGTTTGGATATACAGATGCAGCGGGAGTGTAGAGGGGTGATGGAGGGTGAACAGATGTAATTCAACACCTCCGTATGAGATGCCACTGAGGGAACAATCAGTGCTAAACTGTTTATTCAGCCATTAGAGCCGCAGCATGGCGGGGTGCACCGACAGGTGAGGGGCTGATTTGAGAACACGGGCCCACAGTTTGGAGCACAGGAGTGTGCAGAGAGCCGGCGGTGAAAATATGTATGTATGTCCCTGTTTTTTCTTGTTTTGGTTTTTAGGAATCAGCTTCAATCACTCCAGTGTCTCTCATCATAGCATCTCCACAAACATACTGCTACACAGGATCATCAAAAGGCGATTAACCAAACCGAGCCTGGATGTCAAAGACAAACAAGCAATTTCAAAGAAACAAACCACAGACCTGCACACCCTACACAAATCTATTAACACACAACCTTCACTGTAAACAAATAATGTGTGAAATCTTCACAAAAGCAATAATTTAACTATCAACTCTTGTTTTTTGTCTGTCCAGATGCAGACGTGATTAATCGCAGCAGAAGCCCAATAACAACGATTCCAGTCTCACGAGGAACTGATCTCTCACGATGGCAGCGCCAATAAAACATGACAAATCTGCCTTTGATGTCCACTGCAATCATCATTAACTTGCCCACACGCAGAAGGGATGAGCCTCTTCACATTTTCTGAGAGCTTAGGAGGCACTTTTCCTCCGGCAGCATCCCCTGCACGCCCGGCACACCTGCACCACGCAAGTGTTTATGTGCAAACTCGTGGGCGTGTGCACAATTGCGATTTTTCCCCACTTGGGGACCGCTTGATGACAGTTAATAATGAAACATCACGCGTTCGCTCAGAGCAGTCGGCCCACGCACACACTGCTGTTTAAGACAATACCGGTTATCATTAAAGCTTAAGCTGCCAATTTTGAGGAGCCTGGATATTATTAATCTAATGCAGCCTTATTGATGTGTAAACACTGTGCAGATTTTGATTTGAATTTTGAATATTTTATCAGGGGCTCCTCTGGCCCAGAGGCTACTTGTGATAACAAGAAAACATTTTAATCCATTTGCAATAATTATATAAAGCCCTCCAACAACAGCAAAGATATTTATGAATATCCCGTCCCTAATGCAATGACAGTCAGGAAGCATTAAAGCTTGTGACAAAGTCTGTCGAAAAGTCTGCTCAACAACTTACAGCACGTAAAAATTTGGTCTTCGTAGATTACCGGCACAACAAATGCTAAGCGGCACAACAGAAATATGACAGAATGTCAAAGCACTTCAAAAAACAGAGCCTGTAATTCGTAATAAGCTGTGTGTTAAATTGACTCAGGAGGATGAGGATTACAACCTGGAATCTAAAGCTTCGTAAACCTCTGTTTACCGACCAGACAAACTGTTGCAGCTGTAAGATTAGTCTGAATATTGCACAGGAGCTAAATCCCATAATACTGCGTGAGGGGAAAAATGGTTTTGGACCACACGTTAAGACAGAGAAAATAAAGACCAGTTGATTCTTTTTTCAAGAGCACTTCAGAGCCAGACGCCATAACTGCTGCACACAGTAACCACAAGTGACCACAAGTGGTAGTTACACAATAACAGTACAATGAATGTGCCTTAGTTATTGACGCAGCATATCAGAGGAAAGAGGTGTGGAGAAGAGGACTCACCAATGCCAGATACACAACATACATCCAAACATTCAGCTAATATGAGCTAACATTAGACACCATCAGTTAAATGGTGTGTTGCTCGTGTGAATCAACATTGTGCAGGGAAAAGTGCCATTTTTCTTACAAAATGTTTCTCTTTCTTTGTCTGGTTTTAACTTCCTTTGGATTCAGTGTTAATCTGAGTGACAGTCAAGAGACAGATGAGACAAATAGAACAAACAAGACCAAGACAAGACAACCAAACTGCAGCACAGAGCACAGGTGTTATTTACTTTCTGCCGTGTGTTTTATTTTACAAGTCGCTCAGTCTGCAGTTTATTGACTGGGATGAATTCACACAGTGTGTTTCAGACAGAGGGGAATTACATTAAAAGGCATCGCTAACATGTCTGAGCACCTCTGGCAAAGTTTCCACACACCAGACCCTCAACCCGACCCAACCTCTCTGTCTGACACTCAGGACATTACAGTATTTATCAGCGGTGTGTATAATTCAGGTTGTGTGTCCAACCACTGTTGCAGGCCCGTCCAAGGCCTTCACCGGTCAGTGCGGGGCTGACAAACAGTGGCAGATAAACCGTGCAGGCTGCATTCTGCAGCTGCTACATGGCTGACAGCCCCTGAAATGGATTACTAATGGATCAGATGGAGCAAAACAGACAAACTACCGCAGGCTGGGGGTTGTGTGGAAAAGGAGCTGCTGCCGGGGAGGGCAGCAACCTGTCTGTTTGACGGGAGAGAGAGGGAGAAAAGAAGAGAAATAAAGATGGGGGCTTAGCGAGGGAGAGCAAAGAGGACACAGTGAGAGGCAGGGAGGGGCAGGAGCGAGAGAGGAGAGAGCAACAGAGAGGGGAAGAGGAGAGGAAAATAAATAGGAAGCCATGAGAAAGTGACACTTTTGAAAGACTCAGAGGCACTTTGGGAACTCGGCGGTCCAGTGAGCGCTCAGCTTGGCGGCCCTCAGGAGGAAAAAATCTGCCGGGACAGCAGCTGGGCGTGTTCGCAAGACGGACGGTGAACAAGAGCCGACGCCTCTGAGGCATCACCACCGCACGCTCGCAGAGTGTCACTAACGTCTCATCTGCGAGTTTATTTCATTTCGGATCAAAAGGTGGCGAGGGAGCCGCGTCCTCGAGGCCAAACGGGAGAGTAGGTTGATCCGTGTTCAGGATGTGAAAGCACCTCCAAGCAGGAGCATGTGAACGTTTTGTATACACACGTTTGTCTGCGAGGCCCCGGTGTGCTTCACGCTGCGCTGCCTTGTAGATTGTGCTGACACAAGCCGAACGCCCATCACTCGGGAGCGTCGGCGAGCGAAATGATCTAACTCCTGCGGCCCAGGAGTTGCGCAAAGCTCATTTACAAATCCTCATCCCCCGGCGCCCCGGGCACCGCACAGGAAGGATGCTATAAACAGTTAATAACTGTCTCATTTGTAGACCTCAAATCCTCCACGGCAAAAGGATTTAAATGCAATATCTCGCAGCTAATTTGACCTTTTCAGAGCACGACTCCAAGGAGCGTGAGAGAACAGCGTGCCTCCTCCTCTTAACGTTACTCATACGCCCAGATCAATGCCTGGTTATGCTTTGCATTAATGCCGACCATTATCATAAGCATAGTATAAGTTCTTGCATTCATTTCCACCATTCCAGAAAGTCATTGGTTTCCATTCAATTTAGCGCACTATGAAATTTTAATTCCCTCCCCGTCATCGTCGCGGTTATGTGCGCGTCATGTGATAATGCAGATGCCAGAAGGAGCCGTTCTGCTAGCTCTCCTTGGTGGTGCGTTCAAGGACACACCAAACATTCAATATTTGAGAGCTGGCTGCTGACGAGCGCTGTGTTTGTGAACCGTGTTGTCGGAAAATAAAAAACCCCCAGAGACAAAAAGTAAGCAAACAAGGACACAGTGAAAAGCCTGATTCAAATTGGGTCATTCCATGCATTGAAAGGAAAGGCCACAGTTAATAATTAGAGGGAAATACACTTTAAAGGTTGGATGGTTAGAATTGTAGTTTGCAGTTAGTCATTAATGGATTCATCCAGCAAAACTTCTAACATTGTTCGAAGCAAAATGCACCAAAAAAATCTCAGTTTGCTGTTCATTATTGAATCCTAGAAGACAAAAATCAACTTCTTTCAACAACCCTTTGAAATCATGTCTGTTTTTCATTTTCTCTTCCTTATGCAGCCTTCTTTTAAGAAACCAAGGTTAATTTATGAAGAAATCTAAAAAATTTTGATATTGGAGTTTGGTGAAGTGATTTTTCTTACACACAAATTTTCTTCACTTGTTTGAGGAATACAGGAGAATTAAGTGCAAACACGATTGTTTTGCAGCATGTCAGAGAGCATCCTTCTCAGAGAGGAAGTCGGACCTCCTTTTCATGTACATACAGTATGTTTTACTGTGAACTTATGGAAATGTGGCTGTCTCTTCTGTTGCATTTCAAATACACCAGACAGTCGACCCACAGTACACTGTGACCCATCTTCTTCTTCCCAGTCTTTTCACAAACAGCATCCAGGAGTCCTTTTCCAGAAAATGAAGTCATTTCACAATACCATCTCCCATCAAATTATTTTCTATTTCTATTGTTCAAATAAAGTTCTTTTTCCAGGCAGCTCCGCTCTAAGCACATACGTCTCCACGGCTACAGAGAAGCAATATACTCGGCCGAAAATAAAAACGTACTCAGTTTTTTCTCCCACTCCTATTCCCTTCGGTTCATATCTGAAAGTAATTCTTCACACACGCATGCAGGGAGGTGCATTTGTCGTGAGCCCAGTCGCGGCCTCACAATGTCCCGTAATGGCTGTATGGATTCAAAACAAATAAAAAAAGAAGGGCTGAGGTCATTCGTTACTGACCGGGACTCCCGACACGTGCTCTCTGCAGGTCACGCGTGTGCTGTGTGTGATCTCTGCGGTAGGCGTGTGTGCAGGTCGGAGCGAGGAACAGATGCCATCGATACGTGAAGGCTGCCCGAGAGGAAGCACGGAGCACACGAGGCTGGTACATTAATATCTGGTTCAAAGGTGGTGAACCTCCAGGGAGACGAAACATTGGTGGGGGAGGGAGGAGGAAAAAAATCAATTTTAGTTAAGATCTTGATGTATGACTGGAGCAAAAGTGAAAATAATACAACATCTTTGTTTTGTCATGTAGGTGGCTCTGCATGAGTGTGAGCAAAATTACTGCTGAACCTGAATTGAGGTTGCAGGTTTGAAGATGTTCAAACAGAAATTACTGACATCACATTTATACCTGCGGAAAACAAAGGGCTCATTCACAATAAGTCAGATGCATTTTATCTGACTGTCTACATTTATCAAACCACTGAGCAGCAATCAGATCTGACACCTGCCCATGTGTCCTCATATGTTTACCATTTGTGTACCATTTGTGCATATTTACACATCCATTATACATATTTGCCAGTTACATACGCACTGTTTGTTCAGTCTGCTATGAACACATTTAGTGGCTTTGCGTACGCTGCGTCTCCTTTTCAAAGCACTTTTCTAAATTTTATTTTTCTGGACTGCGTGTGAGGCAACAGCATGCAAACAAAGAGAGAACATTCAAACTCCGTCCAAACAGATGAGAGCTGAGTGCGCCGTGCCCGGGCCGGGGATTAGCATTTGGTTTCCGTCGTCTGTTAGCTACGATATATTGCACGAATGGAAGAATGGGTGCAGCCCGAGCAGAACGTTAATATTGGACAACGTTTGATGTTTTTTTAGTGTAAATGCTAATGTCCTTTAATTAGTTAATCTGCATGAGCAGCAGGGTGTGGCTCAGGCTTGTATTTGGGTACGGCAGTGGATATTATCAGGTACTGGTCATAGTTTGAGTGCAGATCAGGCGCAGCTGTGCTTAAAGTTTGTCGAGAAAAGGTTTCAAGGTTAAAGAGAGTGGTCATAGAAAAAATAAGTTTAAAAAAATAAAATCAAGTATCTGAAACGGTAGAAAACTCAAGTCTTCAAAATCAAAGTCAGAACCATTCTCGCAGTGCTCCCTGAGTTAGGGTGGAGCTGAGCAGAAAACCTTTTAAATACTGTATAGTGCTCCTTCTTGAATCAGTGAGCCAAAAGACTTGAAATTCTCTGAGCTGATTATCCTGTGTTGAATTTTAAAGGCAGTTCAGTTTTTTTTTCCTGTTGCCCCCTTTGGCCCGATTTCTCTTGTAAGTTAAACTTCTTACTTGGTCATACAAAAAGAAAGATGAATTGAAAGTTGGGTGTTGGAAACCTCACGCCTCGCTACGAGAGAAACACAAACAGCTGACTGCAAAGAATCGAACAAAGCGCCGCCGTCTCATGGTTTGGTGCTCTTTGGCATCTCAGGCGGGCCTCAAACTGAAGGAGACCTGCAGGTGAGGCGAACTGAAATCTAGCAGCCCCGTCTCGGCTCAACCCGGCATGACAAGGTCCAAGTATACACACTCGACTCAAAGCAACTCATTCCCCGGGCTCGTGCCGGGGACGAGAGACAAGGTTGCTGATGTAATGTTACGCTTCAGCGGGGCCGACGCCATTCAACAGGACACCGGGTCAAAAAGGCGAGCGATGAGGAGAGGGGGGACAAAAAAAATAAAAAGGAAATAGATCAGAGCAGCGAGGACAGGGATGATCGAGGGCTCGGTCTTATTCAGGAGCTCTCGACAGGTCAGCGGAAAGGAGAGGAAGGCAATTCCAGTTTGTCAAGAGTTCTGGAAACGACCCCCCGCCTCTGTAATGGATCAGAGGATAGACGCAGGCTGGCCAGGGCGGGACCTCTCCCGGCGACACAACTCAATTTGTTAACTAACGCCACCGTGTCTGTGAGAGCTGCAGTATGAGCCTCATTTCTGCGGCCGAGGATCATTTTTAACGCCGGCCGGGCGAGAGGCGCTTCTGCGAAATCTAATTGCACGATTGTTGTATTATTTCTGAGCTCAAGTGGACACTCACCTCCGGGGCGTCGGCTGCTGTTTGGTGCGCTCGCTTTGCAGCCACTGCAAACAAAACGTAACAAATCAGACACACACGAGGCCCCGCTCAAAAATCATCAAGGACGACAAATTAGGAGAGGCAGATGCGTGTAATTTTGCCGTTTATGATGCGTAATTGCTTAAATATGTCTCTGTTAGACAACACAAGAGCAATGAAAGGTGGAGAGGAGTAATTATGCCTCAGAAATAGCACTGGGAGAGGTGCGTGGAGTATATGAATGAATAAATACAGATGAGAGAGAATAAAAACGACATGATTTAAGATGAGAAATGTGAAAACACAACTGGAAATTTGGATCACAGCACACGACTCTGATTGTGTGTTTTTCCTCCACAAGCTCTCAGCCGTGACACTCGAAAATCCTCTCCCGTCTGCGTATGATCTCAACATTTTGTTTCTACAGACGCGTCCGCATTAATAATGCACAATCATACTCCTCCCCATCACAGACGAACACAGAAACGCTTCCGACTCCGAGCAGCCTGACAATCAGAGACATCTCCTGCTCCGGAGCCACCCTTTGGAGCGGCGGAGGTAAACTGCAGCCCTCCTCCTCCATCTCTACAACAGAAAAAAGGAAAAACAACATGTCAAAGCACCCTGGAAATTTCAGCGTTTAAGGTTGAGGCGGTTAAAAGCGTTTCAGCCCGAGACGCCTGGCAGAATAGATCCACCTGAAAAAAGCCAAGTTTGGAAGAGACAACAGAAAAGTGCTTTTTTCCCCCCTCCTTCTTCTTCTTCTTGGAAAAGTGCAGAAATAACAGCGGCGCTTGTTGCGTGCTGATGTGTGAACCCGAGTATCTGTCACCAGTCATTACCCGCAAGGAAACTCTGCCCTCTATAGTGTCTCTGCTGCTATAATGATCATTGCATTTATGTGCCGAAATGAATTTGACGGCCGTTATCGACGCTATCTGCCACCATTTTGTCACCTTCGCAGACTGGAGGCAGAAACGCGAGCTAGAATCAGCGGCCGTTGAGGAGTCGTGTTGCAGGAAGACGTCCAGACGGATGAGTGGTTTGAAAACGAGTTAGTCTGATAACAAAACTTTGTAAGACGACACTACCCGAGGAACTCGTGCCGTTGTGTTTCAGGCCGATGGCATGCAGGCGTATCACTCCACTTTCCTCACTTACCTCTCAGTGAAGCTCCAACCAACAATTACATTCTTATCATTTTCTCTGTTAATTGTTTTGTCCGTAAAATTGCTGAAAAATCCTCTTCTTCATGCACACTTTACTTTCATACATGACAGAAACAAGCAGCGAATCCACACTTCAGATCCTCAAACACAAATGAATGAAAAATGTAATTTACCTTAACAGCTGTCACTGAATTTTCTGCCAAGAATCAGTAATTACTTTTAAAGGCAGCCAAAGAATTTCATTTCCAACAACTACTGCTGTGCACATGATAATAAATCTTGAACTTCCAGTAAAGGTGCTAATCTGCAATCAGTTTGAGTTTTTCTGCCTGTATATGAAGAGTAACAACAACGGCACAGTACTGCAAAAGCCAGTGGCGTTAAATAATAATCTTGTTATATGCAAATTATTTTTCTTACAATATTAATTTCATTTTCTGAGTGAGGAAAAGTTGAAATGCGCTTTGCACAACCGGAATACACCTGACAGCATAATCACGTACATCTCACGTCTTCAGGTACATCATCTCGCAGGGGAGACAGGGAATTATTAGTGCTGGAAATATAATTCTACCTCCCACGCTCAGTCAAAACATCTTTCGCCTGCGAGCACACGATGCAAATGTTCGGCGACAGTCGTTTGGAGCCGACGCGCCGAGCAGAGTGTTGTTTGTTCGCGCGGAGCTGCCGCGGCTCAGGGACAGGTGTTAAATAAAATCTGTCTTAAACTGATGTGTTAAACTGATCACTGTGTCCTCTTAAATGCTGCTGATGTGCATTTTTAAACTACAGGGGCTACTTTAATGATTGACTTCTTTCTGTCTGCTGAAATTTGGGGAGATCATTTTTACTGTCAGTGCTGCTTGCTAACAAAGACTTGATAAAATTATTTCATTTATCAAGTCTTAGTTCATTAATCTCCCAACAGCAACACTTTTGGGAAGCTGATTTGGTGATCTTACAGTACAAACTGCCTAAAATCATACACATACATCATATTTATGTAATGCTGAGGGACACACATATTACATAAATTAATATAAACCGTGAGTAAAAATCATAACTAACCATTGTTTACTACTTTTGTGGATTTTTTCTTGACTCCAAAGCCTTTAAATAGAGATTCCACACTATTACTGAAACCTTGAAAACCTCCAGTGGTTCTATCACGTCCTTCGTTTGATTCAGCCATTGCGTGACCATGAGGCGGGGGGGGTCAGGCGACGCGCTTCCTTCCATCCTGTTGTACCGATCAGGCCTCCTCCAGTCTGATAAGACTGGGTCACATCCTCTCTTTACTATCTTTCAGATACACTACTCATCTTTTATTATATAATACGCTATTCAATTATCTGCCTCTGGTTCTGATCAAGCGCCTCTCTCCGTCGGCCCCCTTTTGCCTTGAAGGCAAACGCTTCATCTTGTCTGCTGCTGTCCCTTCCTCCCTCCGTCCCTCTGCCTCTGTGCTTTCCTTTCATCATCCCTCATGCCCTGTATCATTGATTTAACCTCACTTTGTGTGACTGGCCTCGAGTCCCCGCAGACCCCGCTTTCAGAACGATGCTGTTCAGCCTCCTCCCAGGCACGCTGGAAACGATACACCTCACTCTGAGACAGCGACAGGACAGCCTCTAGTGGTGCACCGGCAGCACTTCAAGTGATGCTCAAACCTCCCATGCAGCTGAGAAATACTCTACTGTTAAGCATCCCATCGTAAAACGTGCACGTAAGCAGCTGTCATTCATTTCAAGGTGTATTTTCAACATTTAAGGACTGTCGCGTGTCAGAAAAATAAATAAGAAGTCTATTTTTGCATCTCCAGAGATAAATAAGCTTGAAAGATCTGCTTTGATTGACTGCAACATGCTTTAACTTAGAGCAGCTGTGTCAAATCACATGAAACAGACTTCCAAATCAATTTTCAGAAGTTTGAGAAAAACACATCAATACACATAAGGACCGCGTCTAAAGATCGAACCGAAACCTGCAGAAGCAAACACGGACGGCTAACTTTAGGCCTTTAGGACTACAACAACTTGGCAAACCCATGAAAACAGCAGACTTTAACTCCCTTAGAAGGATTAATTTTTTTTAAAGCAAACACCACAATGAGCCACAACCAGATTGCATCACATCACAGATGACTCTCGTGCTCAGAGGATGTCCAGCAACGGTCACACTTTCATGCAAATCTCACGTTTGTTTACCAGCTGGGGCGCTTCGGACGTCTCTGCCTCCCTGCTGTTTCCTCCCTAATCTTAGAAATACTGCATCCAGTCATAAATAATGACTAAATCAGCGCTCCGGTTTTCTGACCCATAAACTGGAACGCAGTACAGCTCTTAAGGCCTCTGTACTTCTGTGTGTGTGCTCTGTGCATGTGTCAGGGATGGATAAAGGCGGAGGGGAGGAGGCTTTGCTTAAAACCCAGCAGAGGAGCATTTTGGTGGCTGCCTCCCCGTCCTCCTCCCTGCGTTGCCTGGCTCTCCCCGCGGTGCAAACGGCTGGTGAAGAGGCCGGATATGAATTCATTTTACGCTGAGATGAAGTTATTAATGCCCACCATCTGTTATCGTCAGCGAGCTGCCAGAGCAGCGGCGGCAACACAAAAGAGGAAAGCAGCACCAGTTGGAGAGTTGCAGACGTCAACAGTGAGACACGCGGCACCACCTTGGTATTGATGAATAGCCTTTTTTTTTTTTGGAGTTATCTATAGCCTACCCTCCTTTTACGGGGCATTTGTTTCTCCATTTCTGCAAAAACTCTTGTTCCGGGCGGCAAGAAGAGTCGAGCGGTGATAGGGAAGAGTGCAAAAAAAATGTCGGCTCAGGTATTATTGTTCTTTCTATTTTGGTAGCCATAATTTTGCAAATCCCCTCGGTGAGTGGTAAAGGATTACCTCCATGTTGCTAACCCTCCCTCCGTGCATATTCAATCACCGCTAGATACATTTAAAGAGGAAGCAGAGGGAAAACAGGGAATATTTGCCCCTTTTTTTAACAGTAGCGTCTCTATTTTCAGCATTTAATGACATTTTCTGTGTTAATGTGATGATTTTAAAATGCTGCAGTCATTATAAAACTATTTTTGTACCTGTACTTTAAATTATAGATATGTGCGTACACACACTTTCATATATGGAGCAACTTTGACACGCACACATTAAGATCAGCTCCACCCGAACATGTGATCTCATTTCCGCCTGCCGCGATTGGGCTTCGCACGAGGGTGCCAACTCGGCCGCATACAGTTTCCTCCTCCTTAATGTGTACCTGATTTGGTTAGTAAGAGCTCTCTGATAAATAAATAAATAAACCCCGCTGCCGTTTTACACCCCACCGGCTGCATAATTCATCACCGGGGGAAAATGGTGCACATGCGAGCATGTCATGTTTGATCAGTGTGAAGTGTTTGAGGATTTCTTGATGAAGGAGAAATTAGCTAGATGAGGAAACAGTGCTGGGGGTCAAAGGGGCTTGTCACTGAAGATTTAGACTAGGACGGTAATCAAGTGAAGGCTCAGCGCTGTTATTGTTGACGGGAGACAACAGGAAACAATTACGTCTGCTGCTTTCCGATTGGACGAGGCCCTATGCCGGCTATTCCCACGGCCCCCATTCATTTCTTTTCTTTTGTAAGAGGATACTGCAGGAAACTGAAAAAAAAGAAAAACACTCTCACTCACATCACACACACACACTGATCTCCAGCTGTCGCCCTGAATCGAGTGTGCAGACTGATGACTCCATCCTTCAAGTGCCATTATTGATCGCTCAATTACTATTTACTTATCAACACAAATTAAGCCCAAAACCTGGCAAACACTGTTCCTGTAATCAGATCGGATTAGACAGGCAGCAGCTAATTATTCTAAACTAATTAAGACCAGTTCTGCTGGAAGCAGGCAGACAGTGGCTACCTTTACACACATACACACACACAGTCACAAGGCTCATAGAGGGTGAAATATTTGCTTTCCTTAAAGCTTTTCAAGGAGTCTCTGGCTCATGTGTGTGACCACAGACAGAAGAGTTAAAAGTGTATGAAAATCTATTCTTTAGTAATACCCACAGACTGAAAGAAGTGGACGTAGCCACCGTGACGCCGCCTTCATTTGAAGTTTGGCATGCTGCCCCTGCTGGCCATGAGAAAGAATACAGGTGCTTCCAAATTGGATTTTTTTTTCCAGACCTGGAGGCCATGTCAACTTTTTTTTTTTTACATAAAAACACAGACAACATTATGTTCATCTTAGTGTTTAGTGTTTTAGCCTGCTAAAAAATACGAGCCGAAGCTGTATTATCAGACAAAGTGAAATTGTGACCTGATGACTGCCTTAGACGAAATTACAAAAGATCACTAAAGTGAATACTGTTCACTGGATGGGGGGACACAGATGTCAGGTTTCATGGATATCCATCAAATAGGTGTCAAGAAAAGATACTAAAAGTCAAGATTCGTCTTCTGGGGAACATGAAAGTCTGCTGACGCTTAAGTCTGGATCAGTCAGAGCGACACTGGTAGCATCACTAAAACAAACTTTCACCTCTTTACTCACAAAGCTTTGCATCTTGAGAACGGGGTCACCGTGTTTAATAATTCCCATCCAAAACCGAGTGCTGAAACGTGTTCTTACTAAATGAGTAATTCATGTTGCTGTCTGTTGTCTATGATACTGTTAAACAATTACACGATGCATGTGTCACTACCATTGTTTACTCACATAGCAAGCCATCCCGCATAATTTCATATTACAATGCACTTATGGCCAATGATGCACGGGAACCAATGCAAACTGAGGTGATTAGATCTGACGGAAAATAATGACAAAGTGCTTAAAGTTAATGAACAGCAAACAAACTGGGTAGTCAGAGGAGGAAGAACACAAGAACATTTACAACGGTCAGAATAATACACATTTATATTACTATATAGTACTGGTAATGCTAATCAAAACAAGACACGCTATATGCTAGCAAATATACATTTGTACTAATGTTATATACATACTACTGTCTTAAAATATCTATAATCTCTCAGTGCATGGAATAAAAGTGGCACTCTAACAATAGAGGCATCACTATCTTTTGAGAGCAACAGAGAAAAACATTAAAATTATGAGCGTAGGATAATATAATGTATAACAGTGTTGTTTTTATCTGCACAGGGAGGGAAAAAACAATTCCCATGACTTATTCATAGCCCTATTACACCCAAAAATAACCTCTATATATGCTGACAGTGAAAAAGGATATAAAAGCATATTTTACTATGTACTGTATATTTACTACTTTCCTTTCTCTGCTCCTCGTCGTTATTATTTCTCTTATCATAAAACCCAAATCTGATATTGGCCGGCTTATTAAAAGGGCATTTCAGGGCCCCCCTGTCTCATAATCCGTACGCAAGAAAAATATCCTCTTTTTGTCTGTGTGCGTTTTTGTGTGTGTGTTTTGACAGAGAGATAAAGCAAAAAGAAGAAAGGGTGTGTGCGCATTAATGTGCAGCGGTGGATTTATACTTTCTTTTTTCATCCCTTTTAATGCAAAGTGCAGGCGCAAAGCCATTAGACCGCAGAATAAGTGAGATGAGTTGGGAGGATGTATAATAAAAAAAAAGAAAAAGGAGAATCGTGGGAATACGTGACTCGAATTACAAAAAAAGTATATATATATATATATATATATATATATATATATATATATATATACACACACACACA
>JBAJHX010000046.1:16434382-16449324 GCA_037176925.1 Amniataba percoides | reverse complement strand
TGGAACTACTTTGGAGGGCTGCAGTCTCTAAATCCTCTCCTCTGTCATAAAAGTGAAGGTAGCGCGGGAGAAGAAGCTGCCACAGTAAAGTGGCAGAGGGAGTCGTCGGGCCAGCGTCCACAAGCTGTGTGAGTGCCAGCACATTTTAAAGCAGCGGGACTGCCAGACAGCAATTAATGCATCCGAAGGGAGGCGGTCAATCATCCTGACAAGCTTTAAGTAACATAAATTAAACAAGAAGATCGATATCTTTGATGTAAGAAAAATTCAAGATTAAAAAGATTTAGATTTAAAGGCACATTTCACCCAAAAATGAAAGGAAACATTCTTCGGTGTCTTCTTCCCTTAACACAGTTTTCTAAGCTTCTTACCTTTAAGTAATCTCATTCCAGCACTGTCAGAGACTGTTAGAAATACTGAACATCTGCTTCTTCCAACTCTCTGCACTTAAACGTCACACAGAGTGAACTACTCAAACTCAAAAACGCAGGTTTCTTAACATTCTTAATATTTTGCGAATCATTTCAGACAAATTCCCCCTCGTGATGGACTTACTGAGGCTAAAGTAGGATGAATATTAAGCGTGTTGCTGCTTTTCAAAGGAGTTATATGTAGTTTTTAGTGGCATCTAGCAGTGAGGTTGCAGATTACAACCAACTGATGCCTCAACCTTCGTTTTCCAAGCTAGTAAGAGATGGTGGCCTTCAGGTGCATAAAAATCCACTAAAGGCCGTCTCTAGACTCAGTGTTTTGTTGGGCTTCTGAACACTCTGCTCCTTAAAGACTCATTACATTTTCAACGTTTTCAAACATCTTTCCAAGTCTCATTTCTTCAAAAAAGCATCGTAAAAGGGATTATTTCTAAGTTCAAGTGAAAAAAAAACCTCAAAACCTGGACAAATGCAAGCAAAACTATCAGAATTTGTAACATGTATGAACTTAACTTTTAAACTGACAGCAAAAAATAAAAGTTTAAAGTCAGTCAGGGGAAGGCATATGGCGCTGCCTCGCTGATTACATGCACACATATGCTACCTGAGTAATTAATACACCTGGTAAACTCAGGAAAAGAAGGCGAAGTCTGCAAACTCCCCGTGATGCGAAAGACAAGCTTGACCTTGAAGACGCAAACGTGCTCTCAGAAGCCGTGACGGGGAGCAGGCGTTCACGACGGGAGCACGAGGGTGAGAGAGGGAGACGAGAGAGAGAGAGAGAGAAAGTCGTGAATTTATACGGCGGTGTCACATCTCTCTGTTGCAGTCCATTTCTCGGCGAGAACACTGTCATAAAGCTGCGCCTTCAATCCCGAGCCTCGCACAGGGAGGATCAATCTGGCCATTACCCGAGATATTTGGGTCTGTTGGACCTCTGTTTTATGACAAGAGAACCCAATTTGCAACTGCAGTCGCTTTACACACCCTTACATCTGTCCCTAAGTATCAGCGAGGTGTCGCGGCGGCACTTTGAGACGTGGCGGGGTATAAGTTTGATTGATTTAAAGGCTTCGTCTTCGCATTCTCAGGAAAGTACCGGGCTAAGTTTCAGCTTTAGATTAAAAGCCCCTTTTGCTTCCTGTGTGTGTGTGTGTGTGTGTGTGTGTGTGTGTGTGTGTGTGTTTGTGGCCGCTGGCTAGAGGCTTGTTTTGAATGACAGCGGGAGATTGAAGGTGCTGGAGCCTGACGCTGTTGGACTTAAAATTAAATGGCCAAATTAATAGGTGCTGTCACTCGCTACCGAGGAAAAAAACCACCCCACTCGCCTCGAAACGCCAATCCGACGGCGGCGGCGCCCTCCTCCTCCTGACGGACGGCCCCATCTGACCAATGCCGCCATGCCGATCCCTCACCACGAATCAAGGCGTTACGGGAGGAGAAACAAATCTCAGAAATGACAAATAGCCGGGAGGGGGGGGGCAAAAAAAAGTTTTGACAAATCACATTCTGCTCATTCTGCAGTTTTATGATGTGTCTATATCGAGTGTGGAATTTCGCGGCAAAGTGACATGAGGCATGGCAAATTGAGTCCCAATCCTATTTGAAATGGGCGAGATAAAGTCCCCGGGAAATTTAGAGGGACAGAGTGAGCAAGGAGGAGGGCCGAAGGGGGGAAATAGCAAAAGAGTCAGGAGTCGGAGTGGGGGTGGGCGGACGTGAGCTGTGACGGCGGGAGAGAGAAACATGGAGCACATATAAAGTGTAAGAGGCACAAAGGAAATTTACAGATGCAAGGCTGGGAGGCAAGGAGGGCAATGAGGGGGGGGGAGGAAAAAAATGCATTTCAGTTATCTCATGCTTCTCTGTTGACTTGGATCCCATTTCCCAGACAGGGCCAGCAGAATAATTTCACGTATGGTGGAGATGGTGGTCCAAGTAGGGGGAAAAAAAAGAAAAAATAAAAGTCTGTATGCTGAGGGCTGATTTGTCATTCTGGCGGCTCAGCAATAACCCAACAAATCCAGTCGCGGGGACTGAAAAAAAGTGTGAAATTCTGAGTTGAAAAGGACTAGCTACTGTGTGAGGTTGATAAATGTTCTGGCTGTTGAATGTACGCTAGATTTTTTTTTTTTTTTTTTTCAAGGGAACTCCGTGAATCACATCATTATTTGAGACAATTATTGTAATTAACTAAAATTTCTCCATTTCTTCTCCCCGCATTTTCTCATTCCTCGGGGTATCACGTAGGTTTGTGCAGCAGCTTATCAGCCACGCCAACAGCGTCAGGGTTGCAAACGTTGGTCCAACTCCAGACCTCAGTAACCCCTCATAATTTTGGACTGTAACAATCCTAATCCCCACGGTATTACATGTGTTAAGTTTTATTGTCGTTGAAGCTTTTTATGCACATTTACCAAACTATGTCAGGCTGAATTTGGAGTATTCGTTAAAAAACTTTCCGCTGTTCAAACCGAAGCTCGAGACGGTCGGCGCTCCACAGCCGCTCATTAAGAGGTTTTTAATACGGCGCCAGTCACTTCACAGCAGCAGAGTTATCAGGTGAAAGGCAACACAAAATGCTGCGAATTCAGGCGTGCGGCTGCAGCTCCCTCGCTTATTACTCTGTCGTTTTTCTTGTTGTTGTTTTGCTGCGAGGGCCACAGACTGCCTCACGACACACACACACACAAACACAGAGCCTGCTGTTTATATGTACCTCCAGATGTCCTCAAATTATAACTGAGAGGTTTACAGAAGGCCACGGCGGGAAGAGGAAATAATAAAAAAAAGAAGAAGGAGGAGAAAGAGCAGAGAGGACAGGAAATGAACAAAAGGGTGCAAACAAGAAAAGGAATCTTTGAGAAGGGAAAGAGGAGGCAGCAAGGCCGAAAAGTTCAGATGCATTTTCTTCACCTCGACTGCTGGCATTTAAAGTCGGCTCGCACAAACTGTACACACGCGCCTGGAATCTATGATTGCGAAAAAGCTTTGTTATTACTACAAAAACAACCTGCTGTCATTATCTGATGGCTTTTTAATTTGTTTTACTCGAGGATTCCAGTCACAGGTTTGACTCGAGGCCAAGTGAACCGGCCAGAACACGAAAGCCAGGTCTTCACTTAGCACAAAAAAAATCTATACGTTCAATTTTACATTAGTCATTTCTCCGCTCAGCTTTTTTTTTTTTTTTTTGCTTGTTTGGCATTCTGGCTCAGAAAAGCGAAAAGGTTGCACGAATGGCCAAAAAAAAACAAAAAAAAAAAACGCCTGAAAACTGTGGATTTAAAGTAATTATCGATTTATTTGAGGAGAAGTAGGACTTAAATGCCACAGAGGAGCTGTGCCAGAGACAAATGTCCGTAGAGAAAATCACTTATTCATGTTTCAGCCTTTGCTGTGTGTTGCAGTCAATCATCTGTCATTTCAAAAAGAATCAATACTAAATCTCACCCCATTTTTTTTGTAATACATCCTCCATGTTTTCTTTTTTTTCCAGAACTAATCTACTACATAGCACACAAATACTTTCACATGTTTATTTCAAATAAAATCAAAATGTCATTAAAATATGTCCCTGCACTCTGTCACACACTCGCCCCGCGATTCTTACTTAGCAAGCAAAGCATTTCTAGTGTTTAATGTGAAGGGTTTCCATCAGGGATGATAGTTCATGAGCTGGAAACCATTTTAATGCGACAGTGATTGGAATTGGACACATTAGCTGGGAAATGAGACATCTTAACATCGAGTGGCGACGTGTGCTGTCTGCCCGGTGGGGTTGGGGGGGGCTTTGTATTAAATCTGGCAAATCAAAACCTTCAGATGAAGCCCGGCCGCCGCTGCTGGGCTGCAAATCATCTGATCTGCAGGTATCAAAGAGCTGACCCCGGGCTCTGGGACGCGAGGGACGCGAAGGACGGAGCTCTGGATCCAGCACATCACTGCTAAAGTACACTGGTGGGCACGAGTTGATGAAACAGCGAGCGCTGAGACCGGGGGATTCAAAGTGAAGGAGGACACAGCGAGAGGAAGGAGGGAGGGGGTTGAGACCTGTCAAGATACGAAGCAGCATGAAGCTTGAAGGCAGGGGACAGACATTTTTTTTCTACAAATACCTTTTTTTTTTTTTTCAAAAGAAAAACTCCTGTCCCTGACACAAGATGAAGTCACAAACACACACACAAAAAAAGCAACCACGTATTCTGAGAAGTATGATCTATACCGCCCACTCTAAGATATTACATCGCCCTTTTCTAAACGACCCGTCGCTGATATCAAATCAGCATTACAAGGACAAACTGCAGCCCGCGCATGTTCCAGCAAGTTAAGAGGCATCCTTGATAAAAGCAGGTAAATAGGAAGGGGTTAATTAAAACCTCTTTGAAAAGCAAATGTGATGATGTGAAACTTTTGAATGTGGCACATTATTAACCTTTACATAAGCAAAATAATGCAGCCACGGCCAATGCAGTCAGTGGTACAAAATTTCAATATGCTCCTATTTCCATGACTTGATAACTCTCAAATTAATAAACCCATATATTTGAGAAATGTTCACATTATGTAAAGACAACTTCAAAACATAAAAACAATGATTAGTAATGAACACAATAAACAAGAAAACAAGCACGAAGCCAGATTTTCTGCATTATATCTGAAGTTAATAACCCTCCAACGCTGCTCGCAGGAGCTCCACAGCAAAAACGAGGCCTTGTTTGTGCAGGGTTGCAAGGTTGTGTCAGAGCCTGCTGTTTGTTTCCATCAGCCGGGGAAATAACAGGGAAAATACACCAGCTGTGAAGCAGCTCAGGCTTGATCTCTTTAAAAGACAAATAATGACGGGACATTTGTTGAATCCGGTGTGCGGGCTGCTTTTAAACTGACTTTAATGGCGCTACCAGCCAGGGAGCGAGATGAGTCATTTCACAGCAGAAGAAAACACGGTGGTCCTAAACTTTGTTGAACGCTCCAGTGTGTGTTTCACAATAAGCTGCCGCATAATCACGGTTCATCAATGAAACATGCATAATACCTGCTTTAACTTTAGATTTTCTCACCAAACTGATAAAATCAGTGCAGCTTTTCCTTACATGTCCTTTTTTCCTTACACGGACATGAACATGTGTAACTTTATAGTGAAGTTCTTTTCTTCACCACAATTTCAGAAACGCCTCTGGGAGGTGACTTTATGTATTTGCTGAGCGCCGCCCGTTACTGTAGCTATTTCACTTTAATCTTATATATTATTCACACCCAGCCTCACCGCATTGCCGCCTTAATTGCGCCGGAGTCACATTTTGATATACAGCGCCAGTAGGCATTTACTTGTTAAAGAGATTAAACTGTTGAATTTTTATTGCAGTCCAGCGAACCAACTCACAGCCCCGAAACTCGAGTATTTCAGTGCTAAACTTCTCATTTTCGTCACACGTCCTCCGAGTCATTTGTAATTCCCAAAACAAGCCACTGCAGCCAAGGCCGCTCGACAAGTGTGCTGCAGCGCACATTTCATCCCCAAAACAGGCGGACGCTGAGCGCTGAGACACTTCTACACACTGATGTGACAAAACTTTGATGGGCTTCAGAGGGGGGAGGGGTTGGGGGGGGATGACTAAATGAAGCTAAAAAAAGATGAGCGGCAGGGGGAGGGGAGGCTGATTTAACAAGACATGTGGGGGGGGCTGATTGAACGTCCACCTTAGCCCAGGAGCCTTGAGAGATGGTGCATGAATCATGGAGGAGAGCCCCGGGGACAGCGAGGGCCCATCGAGAAAACGGACCTCCTGTCACCGTACCCGGGACAATAAAGCGCTCACGGTACGGCGGTCTGACCTCACCGTCCGCTGATAGGACGGCCCGGACGCACAGTCCGACTGCAGGTAGTGATAAACATCTCCATCAGAATGACAGACTTGTTAAGACAGTCGGGCTAAAACACGGCAAAAGAGCAGGAATATGAGTCTGATTAGAGTCAATTATGCAAACCACACGGGCCTAATAGCTCTAATGAGGAGCATCATCACAAAAACGCTCAGCTGCAGTCTCAGCCGAGGATCCGGCTCAACAGTTCCTCAGCCACAGTACGAGGCGAAGCTTCATTCCTTACCATTTTGGAGGTGGTGGTATCGATCTGCTGGGTGGCAATTAGCATTGACATGGCTGAAGTGACGGCGGAAAAGCTCCTCAAACACCCTCTTCCACCGCTCCCCTTCTCCTCGGTGCAGAAAAAGTCCTCTGGACAAGTGCCGAGTGAGTGGGAAGGCTTCAGCTAAAGTGGGAGGATTAGTGGAGCCCTCTTCCTCGAGCCCGAGACCACCCCTCCACCTCTCCTCCCACCACCCTCCGCACACACACACAGCTGACGAGCACACTCCAGGCAACACTTCCAGGTTAGCCAATCAATCACGCGGCGGCGAGGGTTCGGTCTGGTGCGCGGTGATCCATTCACCAGGACGGGCTCTTTGGAAATGTGCGCTCCCCCGGCTTCGCTCGCTCCGGCTGCCTCTCTCCCTCAACCAGCCCCCCCTTACCCACACCTTCCCCAAGCACCCACCACAGCTCCCCCCTTCTTTCTTCCACGGCGCTCTGCCTATCCCTCTCTGACTTTTCGCCGCCTCTCGATCTCTCTCATTGACTCTGCTCCCTCGCAGGGTTTATTAGTCTTTGTCTCTCCAAGACAACTCGTCTTCTCCAACTCTCTCTAGCTGCAGACTGTCTGTGTGTTTGGCCACACTCTCTCTCTCTCTCTCCTTTCCTCCCCACCCCATCCACCCCTCAATTCATTCTCAGTCTTATCCCTACCTTTCTCCCTCCCCGCTAAGCTCTTCCTGGCTTTTTTTTTTTTTTTTTGGCGGGTTCAGCACCTGAACTAAATTGGGAGGTTTAAACGTAATCTGCTGGGCTGGTCATGGGAGAGACATCTGCCAGCGAACGCAGCCAAACAGCATTCTTTACATCTCCATCGCAGCTTTAGCGAGGCAAAGGTGTGTGTGTGTGTGTGTGTGTGTGTGTGTGTGTGTGTGTGACTGCTTAGAGTTGGCAGGTGGGTAAAGAAACAGAGAGGCAGAGGAAGTGGGGGGTGGGGGGACTCGGGAACCAGACGAGACGACCAAAAAAATGTTGATAAAGCAGCAGAGATGTGACAAAAATTCAACAGAGGAGGCTGCACGTATGAAAGTTTGCACGACTCAAGTTATTGGGTGCTGAACATGCATGCGGCGTAATTCATACACGAGTTTGTGCTTCTTTTTTTTTCACAGTTTGCCGGCTGAATGAGGTGTCTGCTGCTGTCCGCCAATCTGCAGATCAATTTAATCAGTCCCTGTGATGGGCTGTAATAAAGTGGTGGTGATATATTCCTGCCACGAATCGCACCTCATAAATTACCCCCACCGCTCTCTCTCTCTCTCTCTCTCTCTGTCTGGAAGATTGTACCTGGACCCGGCGCAGGACCAATCTAAATTTATGTAGTGTTTACAGCCAAAGTGCAGAAATAGAGCGACTGGTTAACCTAACCCAACACTAGCCAGGAGAGCGGCTGGTAAATGAGACGCAGGGAGAGACTAAAGGAGGGACCCCGGGGCCGGGATTGAAACAGGCCGAGCGGTTTGACTCAGGGCAGCGCAAAACTTTTGTGATAAGAAAGTTCTGGAAGTTTTCAATCAAGTTCAATCTGCTCAGTCAATATTGGTCCGACTCTGCAAACCTTCAGCGTTTTATTTAGTCGAGAAAAGAGGTGGAACAATAAACTGGCCGCTACTGATGAAAACAGCAGCCTGGTTGACAGAAACGCAAGTTACGTGTAAGAAAGACAAAGAATTCAAGAAACCGAAAAAATCAAATAAAACCTGTTACTCAATGAACAGATCATCTGAACAAATCAAGGGCATCCGTGCACATACATTGAAATTCTTGTTGGATCATCTCATGGCATGAATCCAGTTTCAATACTTCACTTCTGGGTATCTGCCTTCCAGTTGCACTGTTCTTTTTCGTAATTTAAAATCTATTTACAAAAGTACATAGTTGTCAATTGGATCATTTCTGTAAGGCACAAAAAGAGACAGTTTTATAATGCATAAACAAAAAAAAGTGTATTTGTGAAATTATCACATCGCTGCCGAATATGCTGGTCTCTCATTATTATAACTTTCCAAAAGTTTGCCTTTGTTAATGTTGTGAAAAAATCACAGTCTTGTTTAATACAGAAAAAAGTTCTGTGACTCGAGACCCAAACACATTCGGTTACATTTCACCAAAGACTTCATTTTCACCGAACCTTAGTCAAAGTGTTGCCTAAACCCAACACACACTGTAATCTGGTGTGTTCTGCACATTGTACACACACCTCTCTGCAATCTGATATATGCATTTCAAGCACAAGGATTTACCCTCCAGATGTACTGAATGCACAGATTACAAGATGGAGTCTACGATTCTGGAGAGCCCTGATCGATCTGAAGCCCCATTCAGCATCTTGTTTTTCATCTCGCAGACAGTCCTGACTGATCATGAATTCAGACTTTCCACCAGTGAGTAGTTATTTTGGCATCCTTTTGATCTGTTTGTTGCAATTAAATCGCAGAGAAATCTGTTTATTTTTGGGATCCCACCACTGTGGTAAGCCAGATTAATTCAGCCAATGTGCGACTTGCTGGATACAGTGAATATTCATCGATCTTAACACACCAATCGCGACAACTCACTCGCCAGAGACAGACCATGAGGCAGTTATTCACAATAAACAAAAACGATCCTGTGGTCAGAGAGCGGAGGACTATCAGACCATGAGGGGATACTTAGATAGAGACTCCATTCATTTCTATGTCTTCATGTAGCTGATCCTCATGCTGATGCTGATAAGAAGCAGTAAAATTATAAGCAGTTTTGTAAAGCAAGTAAAAGCATGATAATTCATAGACAATATGTTGGTTATACTATCAGGTATAAAACCTGCTGTAAACTCTTCAGCATCTGAGAGACATTTCAGGAAATCGTGTTGTAAAAACTCAGCAGGTCCATCTGGTCCACGCGGGGACCTGGCTCGGGTTCTGGCCGAGCATTTTTCACCTTGACGTCAGATGTTTCACTCCACACAGCCGGTTACTGCTGCCGCCGCCACAGAGAGAAAAAGGCATTTACCTGGCATACAGACCTACTTGGAATTAAATGTATTTTATGGTTTACAGACTCATCGGACTATGTGATTAGTTGGATTCCAATCATGAAAGCTAAAGCAACGAAATGAACTCGCTCAATTCATTTCCTAGTTGGATTACGCGTTTGTGTATCTAATTATGCTGATGAAGAAACAAATCGTGTGATGAAATGTGTAAATGGTACATCAAACGTGGTCTTTTTAATATGAAATACACAAATTTAAGTATTTAATAGGAAATACAAGCAAAAGAGTTGAAAATATGCTAAAGGTCTTGAAAAATTAGGTGCTGGAGGGATAAATCTGCAGTTGGTGAAGCGTCCGCAGGTGACAGAGTATCAAACACGAGTCAGATATTGTGTCTGGGCTGTTAACTAATACCTGGATAAGGACACGGTTCCCCACCTCAACCCTTTAAACCCATTTATTCCATTATTGAGCACTGACTTTTCAATTCCCCCAGATAACAAGAAAGGAGCGAAGAGACAAAATGAAAAAAAGTCCCCGAGGTCTGGAGAAGCACTGAAGGCAATTCCAATATATTGTCTAGGAGAGCGAAGCTGGATGGAGGCGCAGCCCAGCCAGGTAAGACTGCTCCGACTGAGGAGTCAGAGCTGAGTTAGGAAAAATAAAAAGCATCATCAGATTTTCAAACTCTGAAACAACTGTGAAAACGTCCGGTGGGCCGCACAGAATGATTTTAACGGGGGCGAAACGTTCAATTCTATCCGAGCCTCATTCAGTGAAAAACAGGAAGCAAAACATATCGCTCCGAGTCCACCCACTGAAAAATGAATGTGTTGTAGTACAAATCCATTTCAGAATAGCTTTCCATTTTTTTGATTAGCAAGCAGTTCAGCATTCTGCTAATTTAATCTGGCCTCTGAATTGAATTTGTATTACAGCCATAGTTAATAACTTGACATTCAGCGTATAGGCTGTGCTATTTAGATAAGTGATGGGCCTCCTTTGAACACCCACATGCTTCTATGCCAAATTGCCCCATTGCTCATAATAAAACCTGTGTCTGAAAGACTCGCCGCTCTTATATTTTATTGGAATTGTTATTAATCGGACTATCTGAATATAATGCCAGGTCCATATGTAGAGATGCCATGCAGGAAAAAAAAAGAAAGAAAAAAGAAAAGAGGAGGAATCTTTGGGGAGGATTTGAGAAGATGAAGGATGTCTGTGATGGTATTCATGCCACGGCTTGTGAATAAAAGATGAAAGTTTTGACTCGGCTCCAAGTTTCTCCTCTCTTGTGGCTCGTCTCAATTACTATGGAGGCGCTTTAGAGGAGAACAGAGTCCGTAAGTAGAGTCTAAAGAGGAGACGATGTGGAACGCTCGAGGAAATTTCAGATTTTTAAATATATAGAGGACAATGACTGACACTTCCGAGAGAGTGAAAAGAAAATCCCCAAACTCACAGTAGCATCATGGTGAAGCTTAAAAAAAAAACTGCTCCAGTGTCATGAAGCACTTCAATCACAGCTGCAGAGAAACAGCCAGCAGATAAACGCTCCTGCTCGCATCTTTGAAGGCAGAAAGAAGCGAGTCTGCTCTGAAACTCGCTCATCAATTTTAATTGTTTTTCCACAAAATAAACCAAAGTTTTAGAAACAAGCAGTCGAAATTAAACTAATTTTTACATCCATTTTTATGTCTTCATGCAATATTGTTGGGCTTTCTGCTGTAACAAGGCACAAATCAAAGTAAACGACTGGGCCGCAACAAGCACAGCTACATTATTATTCTGGTAATAGAAAATTGAGAAAAAGATGAGAAGAAGAAACAAAGTGCTTCTCCTGCACCGCAAGGATCCTCAAAGGACAAAAAAAAGGAAATAAACCGCTGAAGTAAACTCTAAATGTTGCAAATTGCACTTGGAAAGTCCAAATCTTCAAGTGGATATTTGTATAATTTATATTTTATACCCGAAATCCATCCTCTGTCAAAACACTTCAAACCCATATCCATAATTTCTGAGCCCTTCAGCGTGGCTCTGATGGTGATGTCAGTCTGTCAGTGCAGCACTTTGATCCAGACTGAAATATCTCAGCAGCTACGGACTGAATTTGGCGCAGACTTTCGTGGTTCCCGGGGGATGAATCCTACTGACTCTGCCGATCCCCTGACTTTTTCTCCGGCATCGCCACCAGGCTGACATTTGTGGTTTGGAGGGAAATGTCTCATCAGCTATTGGCTAGGCGGCCGTGGAAGCGGGTACACACATTTGTGCTCCCCCCTCAGGATGAGTTGTCATTTCGGAGATCCTTTGACTTTGAGTCTAGCATCGCCCGTCTAACTGTTCATTTGTATGACTTTTTATGACCAAGCACCAAAAACAATGACGTTCCCATCTGTCTTGTAACTGATATTTGCTGAAAAGATATCACACAAAGACTGCTGGCTTTTCTTTGTAAGCACAACTCACCTAAATTCAAATACATAAATAAAGAACTCACCTATTCAGTTAAATGTTGTAAACTGTACTTTTAACATCTTATTTTTACCTTGATGTTTGAATAGTTCCCTTCATCTTAACTTCATATTAAAAAGTAAAACACAGAAAATGTCAACAAAAAGAAAACAGTTCCTCAGAGAGCAAAATGTAGGAACAGAGGTGATGTTTGGCATTTTCAACAGGGTAACTGTGCGATTTATTCCCATGGGGTCTGAATTAATATGGGGTTTAAATGCCAATCAATAGCAATATTTTAATCCTTAGTACAGCCAAACACTTGAATCTCATCATGCCTTGAAATGAAGCAATAATGTACAAAAATCAATTCAAATAATAAGTGAAGTGCATAAAACTGCTTGCATCTAGGTCTCATGTCAGTTATGTCAGCAGTTCATGACACAACTAGATAAAAATTTTCTAAAAAGATTCTAAAAAGATTCTTGAGTGCAAAAATCTACATTTTCTCAGATTTCTTACAGGTAAAAACCATCTTTCATGTCAGATTATGCTCCTGTTAAAAAAGCTCAGCGGTGACAAAACTTTCATTTAACGGGAAGCCTGCAGAGGGAGATGAACTTAACTCAGCACTGCACTCCAACCAAACAATCTGTCTCAGACAGAAGAGGCGAGCGACAACGCTCTTTTTGACTAATTGCCTTTTAAGCTGACTTCTGCCTGACGCAAAAGGGCAAAGTAATTCACTGACACCAACAAACAACTCGACCACTCAGTCAGCCGAGAGGGTGCTTTAACCAAAACGCGGAGACATTAATCCAGGGCACCTCCTCCATTAGCCCCAGCTTGTCAGAAGTGAAACTGGAGCGAGAAAAGCCCACTTCACTGGCATACAGTTCATTTCATGCCATGCTGAAGAGAGACAGGGATGGGTAGAGAAAACGCTTTAGGTCGAGGACTTTACAGCACTCATAAATACTCATCTATTAGCTTTGGGATTGAATTCCTCCCTCCAACCTCTACAGTTTGAACAGGAGGGATGAGCCCAAGGTCAGAACCGCTGCTCAGGCCTGACCATTGATCTGAGCGCCGGGCCAATTCAGCGGCGTGTGATTGATGACAACCTCAGCCAATCAGGCAGCACAGGCAGGAGAGGCCGATATGGTGACAGATGTGGGAGCGCCCGCACCGCCTTTAATAATGTAAAGGCTCGTCATACGGCCATTCAAGGTAAATGACAGCAGGACCGGGAAGGGGAGATGTAATTTTGCGTGGCAATGTCAGACGCCACCCGCCGGTGTGGTTTCCTGCATCTGCTCGGCCTCGCCACCAGATCAGCTGCACGCCGGGCGCATACGTGGATTTCATCCAACTTTAAAGAGGATTATAAACAAGAGCAAAGGAAGTTTTTACTGCACTTAATTGGTGAGAGTTTATAGACTTCAGCAGAAGTTCAGGAGGTTACTTTTAGCTGGAGGTCCCTGCCATGAACCAACAACAGCGTGTGCTGTCTAATACTGTCTGCTGCTTTGCAAGGTCTATTGTTCATGCTGTTTTTTTTTAAAAAGCTCTATCTTCTGTCTTTTCCTGGTTTTATTTTTCACTTACTTAAATAATCTCATGATGAACAAAAAGAAGTGACTTATTCTGACTTTTCATTTCAGATTAAACTCTCTAACAATGCATCCAGCACAAATGTGAAACTATGCTTCCTCTGTGCCTAAAGGTCCAGACTGCAGCCCGGCCACCGTATTGCAGCTCACAGCTATAATTTAATTTTGCCTCGGTCGCCCTGTGACCGTGACCTTATATCATAAACCCTCAGAACCTTTCAGGGCTATCTTCTGGCCCACAGCAGCACAATAACTATCCGTCCTGGATGGAGGGCTACAAATCCTAGAAATGAAAAATAAGTTAAGGAAAATTCCCTCCTCAGACACCTCTCACACAAGGAGTAATGATGGATTTGTCTTTTGGAGTCTCACTTTCCCTCAAGCAGCTTCATCTACTTGTGTTTTCTTGTTTGTACGTAACGGGCGGCATCTCTTTATGTTGACAACGTGTAGGTGAGCTTAAGTGAGCGATAAGAGAGCTGCAGCTTTACCAGAAGAGGAAAATCAAACAAGTTGCTTCAAATGCATCTTTTGGTTTAGTGATGTATTGAAGCAGGAAGAATCTACGCTCATACTGAACGACAACTTCTTTCTGATCTCTGCTTCGTGCACACTCAGCAGAAGAAAAACTCTTTAGATGTTTGAGACTGACACCACGATTGGATTTTTTCCAAACAGCTCAATCAGACAACTCATCATTTAGATTTGGCCTGTTTTTGTAAGAAAAACTACATCCATACACCAAACAACAAACAAACCACAGAATTATAAAGACTTTCACTAGCAGCTGTTATTGTGTGTGTGTATTTTTGGGTGGGGCTGCCCTTTAAAAATGTCATCAGCTACACTTCTAAACTGATTAAGTGCGCTTTCGGAAAAATTGGCTTCAAGTTAAACAGCGTCAAAACTTCAGAGCTGAGCCTTTGAGAACACAGAAAAAAAAAACGCCGCCGTAGCGTGACAAACGCGGTTCTGCCACATGGGTTCGATCTTGAGGGGCCACTGGGGCGAAGGATAAAGAGATATTGTGTGAGCAGCGGGCGGGTAGCGCCGGCAAACCTCGGAGATCTCAACCACGCCGCACCGCTGACAGGTACAAGTGGAGGAAGAGGAGGAGGAGGAGGAGGGAGGAAGGGGGGCGAGGTGATGCTCAACAGAAGGTAGCGGAGGAGGGATGGAGGCGCTGCCAGTCAACCATCCCCTTGTTTCCTTGTAGACAGGTCCAGATACCCCCCTCAATACAACACACACACACACACACACACACACACACACACACACACACACACACACACACACACACACACACACACA
>JBAJHX010000046.1:16414134-16434282 GCA_037176925.1 Amniataba percoides | reverse complement strand
CACACACACACACACACACACACACACACACACACACACACACACACACACACACACACACACACACACACACCCTCCTGTCCTGATTGCATTCTCCACACTTTTCCCCAGAGATTAGAGGAGGGATGGGAGAGGGTACACAAACGGCGGATACGCTATGGTGGACAAAGAAATAGCACATCCCTCTATCTCTCCTCCTGCTCCACCTCTCCTCTGTGTGCACAGCGCCATAAGCACCATGAGGATATTGAGACAGACATATCCCTCCTAGATGAAAGGGGCATTTCAGTCACACAGGCCCCGAAGGTAAACGTGGTCTGAGTTAGCAAGCAGCTCCTCGTTTATTGTGGAGCGGGAGAGGGACTCAAAGGCACCATAACGCCACCGAAAGCAATAAAGGGCAACTGCTCTGTTCACACTTCTGACAAGCTATTTGTGGCTCTACCAGCCCATAAAGACATATGCTTATTTGCTATTGTTTGTGAAGCCCTAACAAAGTTTGTCCCGGTAGAGGTTACTGTGGTTTCCCTCCATCTATTTTATTTTGCGGTGCAGCAGCAGGAGCAGGAGCGGCGGCGGCGGCGGTAGCAGCAAGCATTTCATTTGCAGATACGAAGCCCTGTCGGTGCTCTCGCCTTATCATTCATTATTTGTGCAAGCGATTATGCACGAGATAAAGCTGACAGTTTGAAATCTCTCGCCTCCCTCCCTGGAGGTTTGCACAACAGCACTTAGGATTTCCAGTATTTTGTTAAAGCTGAGGCCATGCGCAGTGTAAGCCGCGCAAAAACAAGGCAAATATTTGCCAAATCCTGAATGAAAGATTGTTCATTCATCTACTGAAGCAATCTGCAACGCTTCAACACGTCTGATTAAAAATTCCACGTCTTTCAACCTGCAAACTTCTCCGGCTTTCGATAAGGAGCGAATAAACATGCTGCAGAAATAATACTCCAGAGTTTCGACACAATCCCTCACTCCGGGTGACGCTGTATCTCAGTAACAAATGCAACAATAAACTGCAGGCATACAGCGGCTTCCCTCTAATGATAACTGAGAGCCGGCACGGTCGCCGCCGTGCACACGCCGCCTTCACAGGGCGGTCGTGTTCATCTGTATTCCCTCCTATGTAAGAGAGACATGCAAAATGTCAATGACAAATTTGTCTAGACGCCATTATCTCAGTCTGGATTCCACAACAGAGCCGAGCTGAGTCTGAGCCTGGACGCCCCACGGTTCATTTTAGCAGGAGCACCACAGAAATGTTGATATATTTCCCCGGGGACAATGTGGCTTTCTCTGCTGCGGCAAAAAAAAAATCCCTTTTCAGAGAACACATTTTGCTCAATTTAGCGATGAAGCGGCACAGTCCGCGAAATTTATTTCCCAGACTGTGAATCTCAATGAGTGCCTTAGTTACAGTGAAATCTACATGGAAATAAGAGCTAATTCTGCAATTACGTCGCAGTCCAAATTGAAGGCCAATTAGCGCGCCGTACACTAAAGCGAGGATTTAGCTGTTAAAGTGTTATTTCTTATATTGACAGATGTTTTGTTTATGCGAGCCCAAAATTTCACAAAATGCATGAAATAAGTTCCAATTAACAATAACTGTTAGTAAAGTTTTCTTTCTAAGTAGACAAAACTCTGCTTATTACTGTTATTTGATGACTTTCTTGAGTTTTTGTCTACATTTTACAGTACAATACGTGTAAATTCAAATAAGGAAACACAAAATTTAAATTTAATCATAATTATTTTGACAAGTACATCTGTTGAAAAGCGGGGTATTTACTGCAGAGCGAGACAGCTCGACAAACACTGACAGAAACGCTCCATTTGCATATCCTAATTAAAAAAAAAACACATCTACAGTCAGTTCATTATGCTCAAACAACTTTCCACCGAGCTCGCATCCTGTGAGGTAAACTTCTCTCTGAGCAGAAGAAAGATTTATTTTTGGTGCTTTTTTTTTAAACTTCTTTTCCTTTGGTACATCTCCTGAAAAGTCCAAAGACAATATTTCAGGGAAGTTGCTGTTGTTGTTGCAGAAAGTGGTGCTACAGCTCAACTGATTGGCCTGGGCCAGAGCCACCCACAGCAGAGGCGAACATCGCTTCACACGCCGTCTTCTGGGAGCAGACAGAGCGCGTTTCACCAAAAGATTTATGAGCCCTCGCGTCCATCAAACCTTAATTACGCGATTGATTGTTTTATTGGCCCTGATTGTTGTTTAAATGCACCGCCCGCGTCCCGCTCCTCATCCACTAAGCTGCAATATGGGATGTTGTTTCTGAAGGCTCTCCTCAGTATTTTATCTCGAGCTGTTGCCGGGGCTGAACAAATTGGCTCCACAATTAGCTACTGTAACACAACAGAGATGATTTTTTTTTTAGTTGCAAGATATTGTGATTATGAAACTAATAGAGCACAGCATTATGAGTTCCTCTTAACCTCTGCTTATCTACGAGGAGCCAGCTGTGCATGAAGTCTTTCTCTAAGTGGTGGCCTGTTTCAGAGGCCTGTTTCAGAGGCCTGTTTTGGGGGGAAAGGACAAATCATGAACACATTACCGGACACTATGTGGCCAAATGTATGTGGACACGTGAAAACGAAGCGTTCATGCGATTATTGAATATTTTATTCCCAAACCAAGGGCATTAATCTGCTGCTAATCAGCCTCCGCTCCTCTGATGTCAGACTTTCACAAAATTTTGGCAGGAGATTTGCTCTACCGTTCGGCCACAAGAGTATTAGCGGGGTCCAGCTCTGATTTTTTGGACCATAAGGCCTGGCTCGCATTCGGCATTTAAGTGCATCCCAAACATGTTGGATGGGGTTCAGGTCAGGACTCTGTGCAGATCAGCCAAGTTCTTCCACACCAACCCGGACGAAAAATTCTCTTGATTTGACAGCCCTGGATTTGTTGGGAAAAGAGGGAACAGCCTTTCCCAAACTGTTGCCACGAAGCTGGAAGTGCATTATTGTTTAAAATAACACTTTACTGAAGCTTTAAACTTCCAAGTAACCTCGACCAAACCATGAAAAACAAGACAAAAAACACACAAAACACAGCAATTTTTAACTTTGCAGTGCCCAATCCAAGCATGATTATACTGTATTAGTACACATGATTAACTGTGCTACGTGTCCATACCACAACCCAGCAGCAGCATTTGCAAAGAGGCACACAGTAACAGAGGGCTGAGGAGTGAGGGAGGGAGGAAAGAGGAGTAAAAGCGGCTATTTGCAAAGACCAACTAGGCAGGGAATAGAGAGAGAGAGAGAGAGAGAGAGAGAGAGAGAGAGGAGACGTGGTCAAGATGAGGACAAGAGCCAGAGACAGACAGAGTGAGAGAGAAAGGACGAGAAACTTGGCATCGACTCATTTTTTCTGCAGCCAGCTGAGAAAGATGGCCGCCGTCCCTGGCACCGGTCACTTCGACTTTGACACAGAGAGACACGAATTACACGAGTCCGGCTGCCGTTAAAAGATTCCCAAAAGTTCGGAGCAAATTTCAGAAATTTCAAAACCTGAATCAGCATCTGTCTCCATCGGTGGCCTTTGTGGAGAAAACCATTATGACATTTCTCAAGGAACAGCATCTTGATATATCTCAGCATTTAATTACTCAATTTAATGTATGAATTTGATTTATTTTTATATTTCTTTGATATATGATCCTTGTGGGGGGTTTTAGCAGCAGTTATGGGGAACAGTGCCAGAAATAGTCATGTCAAGTTTATACATTGGCTTCCTGTGACTGCTTCACACTAAAAGCCACCTAAAGAAAACAGAAATTGTTGGGTTAGCATGAGCAGTGAATATTAATGAGATTAAATTATGAACTGTAACACTGGACTACGGGTAACATCATCTTCTAGTACTTGCTCATGAAAAGGTGGCCCATATTAACCCAGGGAAGGAATGACAGACTGCCACAAATAATACAAACTACTTTATAAAAAGAGAATAAAATGGATGGATATTGCTGAAAAATGAGTAGAAATAATATAAAAAATATGATTTCATTCATAGAAAATATGTCAAAAACATCTTGACTTTGAAGTATGACTGAAGTTACACATCACGTCTTACAGACTAAACTATTAATGGTTAAAATAAAAGATAGATTCATCAATAATGTAAAAAGTTGCTCCTAGTGGAGACATGTAAGTAAGTCTAGAGCAAAAGAGCCAATTTTCCAGCCTCAGTAGAAATGATGGTCTGATGGTAGTCTTTTTTTTTTTAAACAATAACTAGTATTCAGTGTTGAAAGCAGTGAAGGCTACTTTCTCCTCCACTATACATTTATAGTCATCACCGCAGCTAATATTCCACACATCTATGCATTTTTAACTTTTTCTCCTAATTACTTTCCTGTAAACTTTTTGAGAGGCAATTATCTTCCTTTTCTCCTCACCTCTTACACACACACACACACACACACACACACAAACACACACTATTTAAATTCCAGAGGCAAGCTTTGATCACCACTACATTAGCTTTACATTAGAAACAATCATTAGGGGGACATCATCCCCACGACCAATTTGCCTTCGGAAAATAGTAGTGCTTGAGTGTGCCGCAGCCCACAGAGGACCAATGAGCCACACCAAACTTGATTAGGCCTCACAGTAATGTATCATTCCTCCTGGCCAAGGCTTTGTAGATGAAGGACTCGTCTCCATATTAAAAACGCGCTATCTGGAACCGGCTGGAAAACTGGAGTGGACTCATTTTCAAAAAGTCTCTTTGAGGGGGTTTTGCTCTGGCAGAGAAGAATGTGTCAAAAGATAAATGAGTAATGAGTTCGACGTGTTCGGCCGAGGCTGCCGAGATAAATCCTCGGCAAAGCGTCTCAGGTTTGATTTTCAAAAAGGGGGGCCACCTCTGAGGCTATTTGGTTTGAAATGTTTAAAACCAAACATTTTTAGACTTGCGGCGCTCAGAAGCATCTTTTAAAAAGGAAAAAATCTTTAATCAGACATGTTCTGAGGCCCGGTGGAGGTGGAGAAAAGCAGCTAGATTGTTTTTTTTTTCCCCTTTCAACAAGAAATTGTACCCATCATGAAAATTTCCTCCCAAGGTCTCAGAATAAAAAGAGGATAAGTTGAAGACACCACATCCCCCCTGAGTCTGACGCGCTTTCACGCCTTCATTGTATTAAAATCCTCTTTAATGTGCGATGACAACCCATAAATAAAGTATACCTTTGTGAAAGTCAATAAAAAAAAGAAAACCTCCTCGAGCATCGCTGCTGTGCAGTATCCCGTCCGTCTCTCCATCACGAGGCCTCGTCATAAACGGCCATCAAATCCACCCCGCGACAGCTTTACGAGAGCATAACAGCCGCCATTTTGTGGCTCGTGGGGAAGTCGGAGGGAGCAGATGGGAGTGAACTTTAAACTCAGCGGGGAGCGAGCGGCAGCGTCCAGCTGACAGTGGGGATGGCTTTCCTGATGTTTGATTAAGAGGCACGTTGACCTTTCCGAGGCTCCAGGGGGCGCTGAGACACGCTCTCACCTGACAGCCTGCGAGTCGGAGCCTCCTCATTATGGCCTAAATCTATCAATCTACCCGGGAGCTTTTTCCTCTCTTGTTCACCGGGGGGAGAGAAAAAAAATTCAGCGCCGTACGTCTGCGCACGCTGAGCAAGATGTCACTGAAAGGGAAATGTCGAAAGGTGGATGTAGAATATTGAGCAGCGTGTTACGGGGTTAAAAGAGGGAGAAAAAAATAGAGATGTAAAGGGGAGATGATGCAGATGACGCCTGCAGAGTACAGTTACACTGTGGAGCGTGTGGCTCTGAAACACAGAGCAGTCAATAACAGGAGGCTCAAACTGTTCTAATACCATCTAAAATAAACACAAAAGAGTCTTCTGAGCAGAGCACTGATGCCTTTACCTGCGATTATAATTGATGGCCGGGAAGATGCCGAGGCGAGTCAATACGACGTGATGAATTGGACCTGCAAAGTGGCATTGGGTGTGCGCCTCTACTGTTCATGACAAATTGGCCATGTCAGACTCCGGGTATTTCCTTTACAATCAATACGTACTGACAAAAAACACTGCCGAGGCCAGCTCCGGTTTATAATCAAAGAGAAAAGCTGTTTTTTTTCTTACTGCACAATAAATGCAGAGCTGAGATTTGAGCGTGACCTTAAGTTGGTGTCAAAATGGAGTCATTTGTTTGAGGAATAACTTGCTGAGAAGCAGTTCACTCTCTGACTGAGAGCAGCCTCACAGGTGGGCACAAGTCTACAACACTGCAGATCTCTTTAAAGCCGCTTTGATCAATATGCTTCTAATGACAATGCATCAAATGCGACCCGTCATGTGAGAGGTGTCGCTCGTAGTGTCGAACGTGTGGAGACTCATCAACCCGACTGCAGCTCCCCCTTCAGCTCTGTGCAGCTTCTGGAGCTGTCACAGCATCTGTTTTCAGTTTTAAAAAAAGCTCTTTAAAAACTCATCTTACGGTCTTTCCCCATCACCAAACAACAGACAGATAGCATTAGCAACGAGCTGGCAAACATGGTGGAGATTTCAGAAGCTTAAGAGCTGCATATTTCCCTCAGGAGCCAGTGGACATCAAACGGGGATAAAAAAATAAAGCGATTATTGGACTTACAGTTGTAATTAGGCAACTGTTTGTTCACATCTTAGTGTGATAATCTTATTGTAATTATGTAAACATTGTGTTTGCAGCTTGTTTTGCTGCCCCCAAGTGGACAAAAAGAGGTTTTGGTGAAACTTTTTTCTCTGCAAAATATAATCTAATAACTAAAAGTCGCATAATGTACCGCATTTTCATTTTAGCTGAAGTAAAGAAAGCTCACCAGCAATATATGGAAATAACTCTGCACTGACTTATGACGAACATCAGTGTGTGATGCTGATGCACACAAACACCCTGAAGGATTATGTTGGGCGAGGTCAAGAGTCATTTATTTCCTGAAGTGACTGTTTTTCAAAGTAAAGCTCCCGGGGAAGTCATTCAAGAGAAAACAGCCCCTTTGCCTGCCTCATTTGGCGGATAGACTTCCCACTGGCCACCCATAAAGTTTAATATTTAAGGTGAGGGAAGCTTTTGCTAAACATACCGCCACAAGCCAAGAGTTCTTTCTTGACATCAGTATAGAAACGTTTTCTGGTATGCCGCCCTGCCACAGTGCAGCCTCTGTAAATCTCCTTTAGGACCTGTATTAGCAGGCGAGTGTGTGTAAAGATGCACGGCAGGCTCGTACTATACTGCCGGTGTGGATACCTGCCAGTGAGCATCTGCCCCATCAGCAGGGACCGGCAAATGAGCCCGTGAGGCTACTGTAATCCATTAATTCAGCTTCACCGGGCCGCCTGTGCGAGACGCTGCAGCACAGTGTGCGCGGTGGAGCTTCAGTGTGTAATATACAGTACGGACACTGTGCAGAAACGTAATATTTCACATGCCGTAGGTGGGTGTGCAGCAGCTGTTGGGAGCACCCTGCAATAAACTCGATGCTACTGTATATCACCTGCTCGTACACTTTGAGAAATGCAGCTCAGAGGTATCGATTCCTGCCCCCTTATTATCAGATTTCATCAGTTGAAACATCTGGTGTTAAATTATCTCACAGATTCACTTTGTCCGACATTTTTCTCTCTTTTTTCTGTACAGCTTTTGAAAGTTCAATAAATCACAGCAGGCCTTGTAAACCAAAGTTACAGAGACTCACTGTAGCAGCTTTATGTGGCAGAGTTTTGATAACCTCAACCTCAACCCTGCAAAGTTACAGACTCCAGCAGTGAGGAGGGGTGGGGGGAGTCATAATAAATCTTGAAAGAAATGTATCTGCCTACATTGAGGAGGCATTTCACCTCATCTTGACTCCACGCTCTCCCTCGCTTCAGTGCATCGCCGCAGCCTCGACTAACTTCTGGCTATCAGACGCAAAATGTTTGTCTGCCTACACCCATCAAACCTTTACATTTTGAGGTATTTTATCGCCGTCGCTTTGGGATTATGTTTCCTCTCTTAATGAACCACATCGCAGCTCGCTCAGAAGACGGCTGAATCTTTTTGTGCGTGTGTGTTTTCATTGTCTGAAGAAATCAAACTAAAAATTCTCCAGAGTCTGAAAACAAGAAAGAAAGAAAAGTTTCAAGTATGCACGGCATGATTGTGCCCTTAGAGCTCCATCTAATGTGTGAAGAAAATGGAAGTCTGAGGCATTCAAGGGGCCTCCAATTAATTCAAATGAATCCCTAACATCCATATCATAATTAATAATATATCAGCCGCACAAGGCGAGGATGCGCAAAAGTTAATTTAGCAGTGCAGAGCGCTCTCCCAATGCACTGTGAGGTAATATTCCTCTAATGTTTAGGGAATACACAACGTTCCCCTCTACAACAGGTGCTTTTTCATTTTCTGTCTGGCTAGCTTTAATGATCTCATTAGACAGCCACTCTAACGGGGGAGAGCTGCCTATGGCACCTCTGCCGCACGACAGGGAGCACAACAACAGTGCAGAACGGGGAGGCCGGGCATCTGTCTGATGTCACGCTCGTAACAGAAGCTGCTTACTTACAAGATGGACAAGACTCTGAGAGCACACTAGAAAAAAAAAAAAAAAAAGGCTAATTGAATTCCCTGCGTACGGCCATGTGCGCGCGGCCCTCCCCCGCTGCACAGAGGCGGGAGAAGACAAGCTAAAAACCCTGTTAGACTGAGTTGTACATCATTACCCAGAATTCTAGCCGGCAGTTTCCCCAACTTCCTCTGCCAGGAATCAAATGGCACAGATTAATCATAGAGCGCCTCGTGGCAAGAGGCGGGGAGAAAATGGTCCTATAGGCCGATCATAAAGCTTCTGCAACAGACACTCCTGCAGCAGAGAAGCACACAACACAACCTCCAATTTGAGAGGCGAGATTTGGATCTTTTTATCCTGGTGAATTAGCTGAAAAAGGTGTTTTTGGACAGGTTATATTCTCTCATGTCATTACAAGAAGGTCCTGTATTGCCTTTTCGGCCCTTACATTTTTCTCTGCGGCTCATTTTAAAATGAGGGAAAATAAATGTCGTCTCGACCACTGATGCACAAAATGGAACTGGAGCTATTTGATGAGCAGAAGTTAATCAGTAATCTATGTGTAATTTGAGTCATTTCTCGTGTAAAAAGGCCAAACATTTGCAGGAGGATGTGCTGCTTTCCTCATCTCATATCGACAAAAAGTAAATATCTTTGGGCTTTTCGGGTAGTTGCTTTGACAGAGAAAGACACCCGGGGAAGCTGTGATGGACATTTTCACTGTCTGTTTCACTGTCTCTGCCTTTTCAGAGAGGAAGTGATTAATCGTGACAGATTTTAACAGCCATTGAAAGAATCAATGGAGGAAGCAAACTCAGGAAATGGGAAGAAACTTGAATGTCATTTGAAGGTTAATGTCAAATGGAAACCCCAAACGCATTCCAGCTGGAAGATCTCCACACGCAAATTCATGACGGGATGATTCTTCATCTCCCCTGTTTTGACGGGACGTTTTTCGTTCCCTTCTGCCGCCACGGGCGTTCGTCAGAGTCCGAGTCCGAGTGGGATGTTTATTTGCCCAGCCTCACAGAATGCCGCTAATCTTGGCAGAAATTTGGCCAAATTGTGTTCCTCGGCTTAGTTTTTAATAGGTTTCCAAACTCCCTCGTTGTGTTGGGCTGTGTGGTCCAATTTGAAAGTCAAAAAACTGGCATTGTACCTTTTTTTTTTCCTCCCTCCATCTGCCCCTCTGTCTGTCAGGGGCCGTCTCACTCGTTCTGCCGCTCTCCATCGTTCACCTAAACTCTCCTCCTGTTTACCTTGTTTCACACACCATTACTGCTTTAAAACACGGAGCCTTTCAGCGTCTCTCCCCATCTTACCAAGCTTATCTGTGGTGTATATCTGTAAGGAAAACACTTACCCACACACACACACACACACACACACACACACACACACACACGCTAAAGACGGTAAACACTGTGATACAGCGAGATGTAGTGATTTCAGACAAATTGAGTCACCGAGTCGTCCGCTTGCTCATTCCGCGCACAGTCTGCCTGTGAAATGCAATTACACTCAATGCCACGAGTAAGTGGTGGAAACCAGCTTATCATGTCAGAGTCCTAACGAGTGTTACTGAGGGAAATCATCATTAATGCCGAGCACAAACGCCGAGTCCCCCCTGAAAGAAAAGGAAACGCGGCTTCACGAGGGGAAAGGCCTTTTCTTTTCGCCTCACAGCTGTAGGTGGAGATTTACTGTAAGAGAAACAGAGGCTTGCGTTTCTGACGTGTAATACTCTCATACAGACAGATTCGCTTCTCCAAAACACAGCAGACCTCCATATTAGCTTCTAATTGCGACAGAGTCCATATATCATGTGAGGTCTGCTCGTCCAGATCCCTGTCAGAACATTTCCTGTTCAAACGCAGAGCCGAGTCACCACCAGCCTCAAAGCACGAGTTAGACCGTCGCTGCAGCTCTCTTTGCACCAGCACCTCAACCGTGTTCAAGCTGAAGCAACCACAGTGCTGGATTTGGATGTTTTACCCCATTAACTACAAATTGCACATACAGTTATTGCCGTCCACTTCCCACAGCATAGCATATGCTTTTTAGATTCATTTTTTTCCTTGCAGGCGGTTTCCATTAATTTCTGCACGCTGTAAGCAAATCAACTTTGCAGAGACCTGAAACCTGCTTAAGATAGGCAATCCATCATACCCAATGTTTCTTCACCTTTAGTTTTTGTCAAGGTTACGTAGTAATGCGCTTGTGGGGAGGCAAACTTACACCGGCATGTGGAGGCGTTCAGCAGCAGTGCTCTTAATGTGAGATATACACAAATTAGATTATTGCTTCTTCTTTACATTCTTCTTTGTTCCTCTTTCTGACAGCACGGGCCATTAGTATAAATGTTTCTGGGCCAATTAAATGTATCAAAAAGCACATATATCAAAGCAACCCCTGCTTTTAAGTGAATGGCCAAGAGTGTATCGCCCGCACGTCTACCTCCTTTTCTCTCATTTTCATACTTCTTGTCAAAGTTAACCTCATCATCACCTCTGATATTTTGAGGAAATGTCTTTGCTGGTGCATCCAAGAATCCAGAGTCATCTGAAATCTGAGAGAAACCTTTAAATTCATGAGCTGCACAACCGGAAAACCAAACTCATTCAACAACATTCCCATCAGCCTCAGCTCTACTTTGTATTTATGCTAAGAAGCTAAATTAATATGGTGAACATGGTAGACATGGTAGATGTTGCACCTGCTAAATATCTGCATGCCTCAGAGAGCTGCAAACACGGTCTATGTAGTTTTTGTAAACAGTATTGCTCATAATTGTTCAACCGCGAGAAAATAAGGCAACTTTCCCAAAAAACATGACCGTTAAAAATGTCAGATTCTGAAAGTTCAACATGTCTGCGAGGTCATTTTTGGCTCTACAAAGCCAGACTGCCCCTTACAAGCGCAGTGTGTCATTTTTTTTCTTTTTTTCCAGTTTAAAAAGCCCAGTGGCAGCCTGACTAATGGTGCATGTGTCCACTTAGGTGCAAAAATGAAATGGTGCATATGTGGCATGTCAATTATCTGAATTGCTTGAAATGACCTTTGTCTTAAGCAAAATTATCAACAATTTGTGTGACAGATTGCAGAGATAGAGGAGAAATTGGAGGCTGGGATTGGGGGGGTAATGGATTTTCATACTGTAGTAAATTATTTGGAAACTTTGGGCTATTTCGGTGGTAAATTTTATGTGAAAATCAAATTTCTGTAAAGGAGAGTGGTCAGTAGGAATGTGAAACCTCTATGGAAGCAGAAGTACGGTCCTTTAAAACACCTCTGTAACTCCTGTCTCCTCTGGCCCTTATGGCTGGAAGTTATAGATATCAATAAATGAAAATGTCTTTTACCTGGATTCACCTCAATAAATGTACTCTGTGGAGTTTGCGCCACTCACGCGCTGCACACTGGGACTATCTCCGCTTCACGATGATGAATAACCACACATAATAAAAACAACGGAGGAGAGAAATCAGCACGACCGCTTGAACAAGCCCAATTACTGCATCTCCTCATAAAAGGCGAACATCGCAGCAATCAGACCTTAACTAGCGCGGGTCCTCGATCTCAAGATGCAAACAATGTAGGGACGGATGGGGCGGGCTGTGTGAAATATTCAGCCACTGTATACTCATTATTTCACGGGCGCACTCAGCATGGTGTAGCATGGCTAAGTGGTGAATGATTGCTCGCGGGGGGGGTGGAGAAGAGGGTGCAAGAGACAGCGATGGCAGATACTGTACGCACGAGGAGGGGAAATGCCTCTGAATATCTCAAGGACTTTATGTGGGACGTTTCCGCACGTGAGGCAGTAAAAACAAGACACAGATCGCAGTGTGAGGCCATGGTAACAGGTTTGAAAATTCAATTATCTCTGTGGTGGGAATAAAATGGATGGGGCAGCAATAAAAATGAGCGCAGTACACTGGGTTTCTACCAATATAGGTTTGATTGCCAGTAACAGCTATTTTGAATCTTCAGTGTCTTTGAGTGGCTGCATTTTCATGCCAAAACAATACAATTACTCATTGTTTTCTCTGGCATCTTACCACTGGCAGGGCGTAAAAGCACCCGAAGCGGGCCGTCATGTCAGGCTAATTCTCAGGCTTGAAACCGTAACTAACAAAATGATTTTTTATTTGCTCTTCTGCAGGATGAAACGGCAAACACCAGCGCTATCATTTCCGCCTTTAATTGAATCGTAACAGTTCACATTAAAACTTAAGTGCGTACTTTAATACCTCGGTTATTAGGGGGTCTGATTCACATAAAAAATGAACACCACCTGTCCGGAATTAAGAATAGCTTGGAAAATATTCACACAGATCTCACCGGGTAGAGAGTGGTCGCTCCTCAGAGGCGACTGCAGTTACACAATAGAAAACATTACAGAGAAATGGCTTCCACATTCATTAACCAAAGATTTGGAGGGTCTGCAGGCCTCATCTGCAATTTAAATCAGTAGTTTAAAAAACCTTGTGGCAAGATTATATATAATACCACCTTTAGCTTAGCATCAGGGCTGGAAACAGGGATAAACAACTAGCCTGGCTCCATCCAAACAAAAGAAAATCGATTGTTTTTTTCCTTTTTTAAACAAATACAATGCAACTTGCTAATCAGAAAGCCGACCCCGTTTCCTGTTTTTGTGTCAAGCAAAGGAAGACGTCTCCCACAGAGGAGATTCAACCCAAACGTCCACAGGAGAGCATAATGTACAGTCGTATAATGCGATTACAGAACTGTTCTGTCATTGCTTTTCTTGGTTTGAGAACTCGACGTAATGAAATTGTTTTCGATTTCAGCAGAGGCCCGGACTGCCGCGCGGGTCACAGCGAACGGCAGGATGAATGCTTTTGTTCTGAAAACAGAGGGCAGGCTGCAAAGTGAGTTTTGAAAGTTAGAAATGTGAACGTCAGACAAAGTGATCCTTAAATAACTGGTATTGATCCGTCAACGCCCAATTACAGTCATTTTGTGCCACTCTTCTTTTTTTTTTTAATCTCTTCTCTGCAACTCGGGAACATATGGACAAACAGGTGAACGAGGGAGAACAATAAGAGTCGGTTTTTAAAAGACGAGATGGCAAAATTAAATCCAACTAACCGTCCCTGTCATATGCTCCTCCGCCGCAAAAGTTGATAATGCGAGCCATCTGCCAGCCTCGCTTGATTGCTCGACAAACAAACGTAGCCAAAGGGGAAACGCTCAGCGTGATGGATTCCAGTGTGCCTAATGAAATGCTGCTGTTGTGAGATGGCACCGCTGAAAAACTGTGGCCCGCATAAAGGTCACTATAAATCACGTCCCTCAGTCCCAGCCTCCCACATTTCTGATTTCGCTAAAAAGCTGACCCCAATCAAGCACATAAATATCCCACAAGCATCCACAGACGACCTCACGGGGCAAATTTCAAAATAAGAGTGCAAGCCAGAGCACTCACTTACTACCATCAGTTTGGGACAGCACTTTTATCAGCAAACAGACATTATTTCCAAAGACTCAACACAGAGATAGTTCAACATTTTTGTGGTTGTGTATCTCTGTAAATTGAATATACTAGGTTTTTATGACAAGCAAATAAAACAGATTTTTCACTATCCTCTGACATTAGACTAATCCAGCAATCTCGATATGAGAAATAGTCTGTAGAATATTTGATAATGAAAATAAAAATCGGTTGCAGCCCTGTATGGCTTTTCTTTTCCATCACTGCACTGTTAAAAATGGCTTTACTACACGTCTATCACTTTATTCTATATGCCGTTTGATGTGTTTGAAAGCCCCAGAATGCAGCAGCAACAATGTCAAAAGAGCTGCGATGGTAATGGTGACTCATTCACTACAAGGCAGCGGGTAACAGGTGCACACATACCAGATGTCTGGAAAAATCGCGGCGCGGGGAGCAGCAGGCATTGCACAGCAATCAATAAAGCAGCATGCATGCGGAGGTGGACAAACCGCGCTGTGATTTCGCTTCTTCTTCACGTGGTTTGTAATGGACGGGCATGAGAACAAGTGAAGTGAGCTATTGACATAACACCTACAAGTTGGCCCGCAGCCACCGAGTTTGTATTGAAAAGGCATTAACTGTGTAGCAGAGCACCAAATCACGCGGGGTGGTCCTCCATCAAAATGCACTCATCAGCCCCGAAGGCGCGCGAGCAAGTTGTAACGCAGCAAACAGCTTGTCTGAGGTGCAAAACAGACGCATTCTTCAGCATGTAAACAGGAACACATCTGCTTCCAGTCCGCGCTCTGGGGAGAACATAACGGGCAGAAAATTAGGCTGATGTTCAGCGGAGGTGACAGTTTGTACATGGAGCTCATCGTCGTAGTCTGATGGAATAATCCTGTTTTTAAAAATGACCATTCAGTATCTGGTAAGGACAGTTTTTGTTGTTTTTCACCAGCTTTTTTAGGCAACAACTTAATCTTTATTATCAATAACATCCACTTTTGGTGGGATCATAATGTGACAATATGACTATGTACTGTTGTAATGTTAAAAAGATGTTATCCCAGTGAATGATTCAAGCCAACTGTGATTAAAAACAAACAAAAATAGTTTTTAATATCTACTTGAAATCCCTCTGGTCTGGTTGCATATGTCTGTATGTTCGTGATTTGACTTTTTGACCATGTTTTCCTTTACTTAGTTACTATAGGTTCTCCTATGATTCAGTAGAAAACTAGAAATGATGGAGGAAAGTAGAAGAAACTTTCACACTAATCTTTTGTGTGGCAGAAATGTGTTTTACCAGGTTCCCCTTCTTTTGACCATCTAACCACCCTTTGGATTCTCGGACCTCCTGGTTTGGAGCCACGACAGTAATGTGGTGAAGAATTTACACTGTGTGAGTACAAAAAATCTGGTGATGTGTTAACCTGTATGATCCTAATATGACTATTAGGACTCATCGAGCCGTGCAGGTGATTAAATAGATCCCAGGATGAGATGCACGATGTGACTGTATGCAATAATAACTCTTTTAGCATGTGGCATGAATATTTGCTTAAATATTCAAAAGTACAGAGATAAAAAACAACTTTAAGCCAAAAATCCCTACAGTGACCTTGTAATTCTCCTAAAGTCAAGTTAAATTGAATGTTTGTATCATGCAGACTTTGAACTTAATGAGACAACAGAAACCTTCGCTGGAGGAGTGCCAATGTTTACTAAAGAAGAAGAAAAGTCAAAACGGTCTCAAATATAATAACCATGACAACGGGACCCTTCCTGCTTAGTCTTTTGAAAGCCTCTCCTCTTTTGCAAAGATAAATCTCTCAGTCCATTATATACATATATACTAATATATATATATAGGATATTTTGTAATCTCAGCCCACAGTAGCAGATCATTAGTTGTTCGACAGCACTGCCGTCTGTGCGTTTGAAAGGGGATGTTTGCCATGTCAGAGAACAATTAGACAATAGCTGAGTGAAAGCGCTGGAGAACGAGCGTCTGAGCCTCTTCTGGATGGTCTCACACTTGAAGCTCATACATTTGCAGACATCAAGCGTGCAGGCCTTCACAACGCCGTACTGTGAGTGAACGGGGTGAGATAATACCTTACGTATCCCATGGTAACGTCATTGCTGTCATTACCCCTCAGGCAGCTGAATTCAGACTTGCTTACCCGCAATTTCCTGTGCAGGCACAACACCTTGTGAGGTATTTTTGCACCCATTTTCAAGCACTGCCTGTTTCGCTTGCAGACAAACCCCCCTCCCGACGGGCAACAACAGTGTCCAACCGTCATGTTTGATGGTCAGAAGTCCTGCTGTGCTGATTCCTCCCTGTTATTGAGAGGACTCCCCATTGACACGCCGCAGTTAGTCTCTCCGTCCCACGAGAACGGAGCTCATCGTGCAGGGAAAGCAATCACACGGCGCAATAAACCTGCCACGCCGAAGCCGAAGTATGTCGTCTGCCTCGCTGTCATGCACTCTCCATGTTGCCACCTGCTAAATTCCACCCCGGAGGCCGAATAACGTTACAGCCGATTGAGTCAATCAATCAAACGGTCGATTTTAGGGACACGGCCATATGAGTGCATCAGTGAGGAGGTGGAAACACTCAATCAGCATCAAAATGCAGAAAATGAAAGGTAGGAATTCGCTTCGTCTGGAGGCGACAGGAGAGCTCAGGGAGGCCGCGACGAGGCCTGGTTCAGTTCTGGATCAAACCAGCGCAGAACTCGCTGAAGACGCCAGAATGGGCCCACAAATGCCAAGAATCTGGTGGCAGACTTCTCTAGTGGTTCGCTGAGGAGGACTTATTTCTGTTAGTCCTCTTATCTGTGCACAAAATATTCATAAGCCGCATTCTTGGGAAATACATTTAGGAGCTTTCAGTGTCCAGCGATAAGTCCAAAAACATGTTTGTGTGGTCACTGCATCGATGCCTTTAACTGAGTCATGTACGTATGTGCATGTGAATTTATACAATGTATAGTTCACCGCGGTTGTGTTTTACATGGCAGCGGTCCAAGAGAAACATCATTAGAGCTGCAGGACAGCCTTCATCCTCTGCACCATTTCGGTGATCTAAATTATACTGGAAGAGCGACACAGTGTTACACAAAAGATACAGCAAAAGTGGTGTTAAGTTCACATTATTGACCCGTACAGCCAATCGATCACCCATAACTTCGAGGAATCGTGCAAGAGCTAACTAAGCAGCATCCAAACATTACAAGATCTGTCATTTTTACACTTCCATCTTTAAAATAAAAGTGATGGTACCTTTAGACAGCTCCATGCTTGCTGTTTCCTGCAGTTTCACGCTAACCTAAACTAATCGTTTCCTGGCTGCACTGAAACGTTTGAAGGACAGAGAGGCGATCTTCTCTTCTAAGTCCCAGCAAGAAAGCCAAAGCACATATTTTCCAAGATGTCCAACGAACAGCTCCTTTCACAGAGACTGAGCTGCGTTGGCTGTGGTAGTCTTAACAATCAGTCACCTCACTGTCACCTTCAGCTGAGAGGAAAAACACCGAACAAAAGGACCGAACTGACACATCCGACAGCTAAAATGGACGAGAGGTTACTGAAACTCTCAACAGCCGGAGTGGCTCCACGAACACCTTGTTTCTTTTCTTTCATACATCTTCAGTGATTGTTTCTCCGACCGCTTCAGGCTCCACATTCTCCGCATACTCCAAACTTTGTCAAATGTAAATAGAGCCGCCGTGCGATCGCCAGCTGGAACCAAAATATTCACTTTACGTCTCACTCGGCACAAGTGACTTTCTGATTTGGAAATTGACCAAAATCCTCACGATAAACACCCGTGTTTACTTTTCATTATGCAGGGATAAAAAGAGATAAACACACTCCGCACATCTCAGTGCGAAATAAGGCCACGGGGAGTAAAAGACCGTCTTCAGTGGAGGAACCATTTAGAAAAGCCTGACTCCATGCAGCTGTGTCCCACATCTTCCAAAATGGCCTGAAGTGTTTGCAGAGCATGGCTTGTGCAGCTATAAATAAAGCAATCGTGGAGCAAATCGGAAAATAAATTAACAAACTTAAGACGCAAACTATCCAGGAAGTCAGAAATCAGAAAACCTGTGCCGCTGGTGTGAAGATGACACCGGCATGTGCAATGAACTTTTATACACAATACACAACAATCAAAAAAGAATAAAAGAATCAAAAGCCTCTAAAAGTCATTTTACTGGCCCTTAATATAGGAGAGAGCCCTGCGGGACATTTGCTATTCACTCCACTCACACATCCATCGATACAGCTGCCTGCAGCTCCGGGCAGAGGGGCAGCCGTGCAGGGTAAAACAGCTTTAGATGCAGTAAAATATTAATGGGACCCCGCTTGGGCAAAAGGTTACCTCAGCCCTCAGAGGCCAAAGAGACCAAAGCCAAGTCATAATGATCAACCCAATAAAAAACAGGGCAAAACTTTCCAACTCCTTTAAACTGTGATGCACACCCTCACTGGCTGCACTCGCCTTAAGGGTGTGTGTGTGCGTGTGTGTGTGTGTGGTGGTGGTGATGTGGGGGGGTATGAAATCACAACACAAAAAAGGGCGTGAACTGTCAGAAATCAGCTCAGTGACAGACGCCAAAAAATGACGCGCATTCATCGGGCCGTGCGTCAAAGCGCGCCTGGAGAGGAGCGCGCAACGCGGCCGCTTCCCTCAGAGAGAGAGAGAGAGAGAGAGGGGGGAAAAAAAGAGAGGAGCCGACCCTCTGCTCGGCGTCTCTAAACGTGCACCTCACCAAAAAAACGGAACAAGCCAGCTTACCATGACGTTTCCCTGCATCTTGGCCGTCTCGATCAGACTCTTCTCCTTCATGTTTGCTCTCCTGCGCGGCGCACGGCTGCTCCCCGACACGCTCAATGTGCAGACTTTGGGACGGCTCCTGTCAGCTCTCCGTCCTCCTCCTCCTCCTCCTCCTCCTCCAACACACCCCCCTCCCCTCCCTTCCCCTCTCCTCCCACCCACCCGCCAGTTTCTCCAGCCAGACCCCCCCTTTAGACAGCGAGCCGGTTCATAAGTGGGTGGGCTTACAAACCCGACGGATTGATTAAAGAAGAAAGAAAAAAAAAGGATGGAGGGGAGGGAAAACAACGTGGGCTCCTCTTTCTGCGCGCTGAGGATGATGCACGTTTGCAGAGAGAGAGAGATGAGAGGGGATGAAGTTTTCCTTTTCTCTCACGGAGGGAGGGTGCGCAGATATTTTGGAGAGACAAACACAAAATCTCCTTTCTTTGTATCCGTAAAAGAGGATGCTCATTTCTAACTGCGCGTAAAAAAAAGGATGGAGGCTTTAACCTGCAGGAGGGGAGGGAGGGAGGAAAAACACACTGACGCCACATCAGCTTTTAATAAGCTGCACGTTTACAAGCATGAAGGTCATGATCATGTGGGGAAAAATAAAAAAAAGATCATGAACATCAGGTGTGCACAGCCGCCCATAAATGTGCCCACTCTGTAGTTTTCTTCTGAATGATGGACTTGTAAGTGTAGTAAATCTCAAACCTTAAAAAGGTCAGGGCTGAAGAGGAGGAGGAGGAGGAGGAGAGGGGGTGGGGTGGGGGGGTTATCCATCAGGATCTAATGTGAGTCTCCTTAACTCTTGTTCCTTACTTAATGTCAGTTTTGGTCCTTTAGAAAGTCCTTAAGTCAAAACGTCACCAAACCTTTCATTCACTGCACGTTCAGGATCAAATGTGGAAAACTTATAGAGTCTGGGGGTCACAGGATGGGAAAGATGGGGGGGGGGGGGGTTCTGTTCTGCTACACAGGTGTACATTTGTTTACATATGTTCCTTTAATCTTTGGTCTCTACTTATGAAGTACTGAATAATCGGAGCTCCTCAGCCTGCAGATTATACAGATTTAACAAGAGAAAAGCTTCGGCTTGCCCTAAAGTTTCGATCTAATTACTAGAAAATAAAATCTCCCTCCATTGTGCTGTTTAAGGTTGATATATGGGACCCAGCAGGCTTTAATGTTGTGTCTGGTTAGTCTCATTTTCAGAGAGTGGACATTTGCCTTTTTCCCTTTCAGGGAGGTGGATCACTG
>JBAJHX010000046.1:16390059-16402272 GCA_037176925.1 Amniataba percoides | reverse complement strand
CTGTCAACAGACTGTAAAACGATTCGACCTGGCTGCTCAGTAATGCTAACAACCATTAAGGCTGACTGATGGCGCTGTGCGGCTGGCTGCACGTGCCTCGGTGCCTCACGTTCACTCACAGCACCTCTGCTATCGGGTTGGTCGCGTTCATCTGGAGAATCTATCTAAAATGTTCACGGAAAGTGGATTTTTGTCACAGCTAAAATGATGTGGAGACCCAACATTACACCCATGTTACGCAGTAAGCTGAGGCTGTAACGTCCTCCTCTCCTCTTGGAAGACTTTCCACAAGATTTTTTGAATAATGCGCGCAGGGATTTGCTCCCATTCCTGCAGCAAGCGCTCCAGTTCATCCCAGAGGCGCTGGATGAGGTTGAGGTCAGTCATGTACTTCCACTCCAATCCAGGAGAACACTTTCTTCTCCAGCCTCGTGCATGGGGGGTGGGATTATCGTGTTCAAACAGAGAGAGCCCCTCCACACGCCATGTTCTTCTGTCAGTTTTCCTCCATGTGGGGTACTTATGAAACAAAGTCTGTGTTGTTGTCGAACAGCATCTCCGCCTGTCTGAAGCCGTCACACATCCTGTCCTCTCTCTTGTGTTGCAGTAGATTACATCTATTGGTTTGCCGTCTGACACGATGATTTATCAGTGCAATTAATTCACTTAAACAAAACAACACTAATTTCCTACTCTATAGCCGCAGCGAGATCTCAGGAGGAAGTTTTGCTCTACGTCAGTGAATAATGAAACATGCCAGCAGAGCTCCCTCCTTGTCATCCGCTCTGTAATTTTTGCTGCTTTGAAATGAGCCGCATTCAGACGTGCCGCTGGAAAAGGGCTGTCTTTCATTACCAGTCAAGGCCCGTGGACGCCGGATATCTTCTGTGAACGCCCATTTGGGAAGATTAACTACAGGAATATGCTTTAGTGTCTGATAACGGGAGAGTCATATCACATCGCCCAAGGTGGTTTCTGGGGCGACAGCGTGGCCATCAATCAGCTGAGTGTAATCTCACACAAAATCGTTGTCAGCATGCAAATTAGTGTCACATTTCACACGCCGCCTGTGTACATGCTGGTGAAATTGGAAAAATGTTGGGTAAATAACGCTGTAGAGCTGGGCCTGGACAGTAAATGTAAAGAAGGGGAGTGGTGCTGCAGCAGATGTGTGATATGAGTGAGGTTTTACATCAAACTGAGTTAAAAAGAACTGGAGTTAAAAGGGGAAGAAAAAGTGACAGAAGTTTCCTCGACACCGGCATCACACAGCAGTGCTAAAGCTAAAACAGGCCAAACACGCCTCTCTCTGAAACAAGCCGTTGTTTCTGGACTCTGAAATTCAGTAATGGCTGATCACATTGACCTGCGGGCTGCACAGCATTTTCAGCTAAAACGTGCAGTTTCAGTATAAGAAAGATGGATGGCAGGAACATTCAAGGCCTTTTATTTTTCTACCTTACAGGATGATCCAGTGCACAGGCTCCACTTTATTACTGCAACTGACCAAGAAAAAGTGCAGCACATAAAATCTTTTAAAACCACAGAGTCTTTTATGCCCCTCAGTTTGCATACATATCAAACAAATGAGATAAAACATGTTAATTAGTTGCTTAAAGTTCCTGATAGGCAGATTCGGTTACCACCTCATTGTTATGTACATGAGATCATTTCTTCTCTACAAGAAAGCCAATAAGTTAGTTTTCCAAAATGTCAAACTATTCCAAGCCTTGAATGGCTAATTTTTTTACAGTGCACCCAAACAAACCTTTGGCCAAATGAGAAAACTCGTTGAGTTGTTTTTTTAAGAAGCCTGAAGATGACAGTCATCAATGTTTTCTGACACCGCGGTTCGTCCTCATGCGGGACTTTAAACGCCTCATGCTCCCACTCATCTCCTTTATCACACCTGATGCGTGACTCCACCACAGACAATTAAAAGCTAATGTATATTAAAGCAATCACAAACACGCTGAATGACATGACATTACCCAGAGATAGTTTCAAAGATGATGTTTGACATAATGGAAATCTCGAGGAGCGGGCTGTAACTTTAAGATGCAGCGTTGTGCTGCCACGGCGCGCTCATTTACACGTGTATTAACTTTATCATTAAGAGAAGAGTTAATGATGCTCAAAAGATTAATCCCCGAGGCAACAGCTTTCTGGGGAATATCATGCAACAGACTGCACACTTGTACGCACCGCAGGTCCACCTCGATGCACCAAACCAGGTTAGCCCAAAGGACGGGGCGGAGAGGCTGCTTTCCTGACACTGCACCTGCAAATCTGTCCCACTTTCTGCCGTTGTCTTCGGCTCGCTGCTCATTTTAGACTGCGCCCTCTCTGGAGGCACGAAAACCCATTAAGTGAAACTAATACAAACAGGCAGCAAGGTGAGGTTCAGCAGTAGTGAAATATCAGAAAGTCTCATGCTTTTGTTAAACTTTAATGACGGCTCAAGTTTGGAATTGAGTTGAAAAAGACGGTTGATGGCTTTACTGATCCCCCTCATCTCTCTGATTCGCCGCCACAAAAAAAATACCGCTCATTATTATTGGCTGACAGCGCATGGACGTTGGCCCTTTGCTCTTTATCCGTGTGTATTAATGTGCCAGCATGTTCATAGATGTTTTGGCTGCGTGGGACAGATCTGTGTTTGCATGCCTCCTGAGGATGATTTACAAAGCATTGATTTGGAGGCTCACAGACTGGAGCACAATAAAACTGTTGTTTATGTTCAGCCAGCGAGTGTTCATTGTCGGGGGGGGAACGGCATCTTGTTTTGGGCCAATGCAGAGCACCATGGGAGTTAACGTGACAAATCATCTCTTTTTAAATGCCGGGGACAGATGAAGCTTGTGCGATCGGTTATACACCGGCTTTTTGCAATAAGTCAGTGAAATCGCCTCCACCGGTTATATGAAAATGGGCTGTGGCAGGGCCGCGCTATACATTTCAATAAAGGCTGCAGATTGGAAGTGCGGCACGACAAGGACGGAGCTCGAAAAACATTATGTAAAAGTCACGGCCAAGCCAGCAGAGTGCCAAGCAATCAGGCCAAATAGGGCTAAATGACTGCCTCGGTTCAAGTGATGATGTGCGGCACGTATAGAGTGGCTTAAATGCACTTTTAAAGGAGGTAATGAAAAACCCGGCGCTCTTAAAGTGCCAATTTTAACACACACGATGGCACAAAAATCTGTTTTTAACACAACACACATTGATAGTTTATCTCATGAAAAGTTAACAAAATCATACATCACAACCCCTCCATGTTTTCAGTTTTAAAAAAACTTCCTAAAGCAAAACAGAAGGTGCAAAAAAAATCAAGGCAAAGACAAAAAACTGTATGAAACCCAGGGAAAGTAAAACTCCTCGATTGTGCAACACCCCTTAAAATTGGAGGGTTGCAAGCGTGCCGGGGTTTAGCCGATCGCATTCAAAGCATGTACAAAGCTAATATGCTTTCACCTGAAATCAAGTGAAGTGATTCTAATTAAAGGATTTGACCCGAAGGCTCCTTTGTTGCTCGGTGTATGTCAGCGCACGGAGACACGCATGGGCAACCAGGAGCTAACATAAGGTCTTCAAGAGCTTACCGCTGAAAGACTCAGCTTAGGAGGGGGATATAAAAAAGGATTTCAAAGACCAAGATATTCCCAGGAACACACTTAAAGCCATAATGAAGGAGGGGAAGGAATTATGGCATCACCGAAAATGGCTACAAAAGTCTTTTCAGCCCTGCAAAGAGCCCTTGTGGTTCTTTAAGAGGACGCTCAGGGTCTTCAAATCAAGAAGCAGAAATAGCCGCGCTGGAAATAAATCGAGTGCTTCTATTTCGGCTAACACAAGCGCAAAAGTCACACTGATCAATAACAATAAATCTGGTAATAACAATATTAAATAACACAGATTCATCTTCAAATGCCAGCGCTGGCTTTATGGATTTTTTTCCTGCTTTCAGGTCTGATGTGAACTTAAAAATAAACCTTTGTTGCAAAAGAGCCTGAAAAACAATAAAGAGGGATTTAGTTTCAGAGGAAATGTCCTTGATCAAGGAACTAGACGGACGGATTTACTGAAGCATCCGTCAGGAGTCTGGCGAAACCAGCCCACACTTTTCCACTTCACTCGCCGCGGCGCGGAGAGGCTCGGTGTGCATTTGTTTAATAAGCTACAGGCACAGCTATGGATCCCACCGGGATGATGGGGAGAAGTGCAGCGATTTTGTCTGCCAAACCTCGAGGTTAGAAGGGAAAATAAATAATAAATAAATAATCCGCCCACACGCAGAATTTACATTGTTCTGTTCCAATTATTTTGGATGGCAAAGTTAATATCTGAACATGAGGAGACGCGGGTGTTATACAGGGCAAACTTTTCTATGACCGATCCTCCGACACTGAATTTTGGCTTAACTTTGCCCGAGTTGTGTTTCGGTCCATGTTTATTCCAATAAAACAGAGTCAGGAAGCGCTGCAGTGTGTTTCCTTCGTCTGCAGCCACAATGTTTGACAAGTCTCAGTTCCTCAACAGATTAAATGAGGAAGCTCTTCTGTGCTGTATTTGTGATGTTACACCACCGACAAACAAAGTCTCACCTACAATCGATCTAGTAATGATTCTAAAGGGACGGCCAAACTTAAAATCCGAGAGCAGGAAGGATTACACACTGAAGATCAGCTGGAGTCCACCCTGGAAGTAAAATGGGATGGTCTGTTTTTTTCTTTAAGATGCAGAGAGGCAAGGAAAAGTCAGAAAACAATGGGTGGAAAGAGAGTGAAATCAGATGTTTGCATACAGCACACAGAAGTCATCGAATGTTTCAATGATTTTAAAAAAGCATGTAAATCTGAAGGCCTTGGAGATGCATCAAAACAGCAAATCGCAGTGAAAAACAGCACAATCTTTCTTGTGTGTCGGCTGTGTTACGAGCAGAGATGCTGTCGAAGGTTCAAATCTTTTGACCCGAGCTGTGCAGTGGAAAACTATTTACTCCAAACTATAACTTCTACAGTCTCATATCGACAAAACTGAATCCGGTTTGTTACAAAAAGCCTGTTTTCTACATGTTTTATACAGATTTGGTACATGGTAGCTTTGAGTCAGGGGCACAGTCAAGCTCTGGGCCGGACAGAATGATGAGCGAGTGAATGCAAAAAGGTTCAAAATACCAAAATAGTTTGAAAGAAGGGATTTGTTGTCCACCAAAAAACGCTGCCGGATGAGAACAGATTTGTCTTAAAGTGCGACAACTGTCTCCACCGCGCTCAGATAAGCAGAGCGCGGAGAGAAAAATGCAGATGGGTATCCGGGAATAATGCATTCAGCGCTCGTTCTCACTGACAACCTAGGGACTGACGCGTTGACGTGTTGGAAAAAAAATCATAAAAAGTCTGTCACACTGCATGACTGTCACTTTTAACAAGTCATTATGTGTCATATCCTTCTTTTGTATTCAAACAAACGAGATACTCTGTCACCGCGCTGAGGCAATTTCAATATTTTTTTGCTCCTCTGCTATTAAAAAGTGAGCCTTTTTGTGAGAGCATGCATACGTCTCTGACAGAAGTTTATATATTTATTTTTTTCTCCACATTTCTTAAGCAATACTGTACAAGAAAAGTCTGCAGAAACAAAAACACAGGCAGAGTAAGCCCGTGGAGAGGTATGGCTATTTGTATACATCTCTCTGGATATCTGACTGCAGGAGTTCAGCACATAAGTTTGCCCTGAGCGCTGCTGCGTGGGTTTAGGATAGATAAGGAAAAAAAAAAGAACAGTGTGACCGCAGAGGCAGAGAGTGGCCTCTCTTTTTCATCTCAGATTTCCTGTCCAAGCACACACGGTACTTTACAACCGCTGGAATCAAAGGCGCCAGCAATGCAGCGCAGAGAGCCTTTGTTCTTTATTCTCATATTCCCTTTCATGTAACAAGTTGGAGCCAAAGTGGAATAAATAAAATGCCGTTTTATTTAGAGTAACTGAGGTCCTGCTGCGTTGCAACGATGAGGTGCAAAGACCCGCTGCATCTCTCTTTGGGAGTAGATGAATGCGAGGCTGTCACTCGACGAGGCGGGCGGCTCCCAATAAACACTCATCACGTTCTGCCACGACAGCCTGTGCAATCTTTCTAAAAAAAAAAAAAAAAAAAATTACAAATAAAACTGCTCCACAGCCCTGAAACTAAACTCCTTTTGACGCACACCCCTTCATTTCAGTCCCACCATTAAGAAACCATTAATATAATGGTTTCTCCATTTCGGATGCCTCATTATGCACCGATTGACTTTGCTGAGTGAGACTCGCGGCTCAGGCGCTTGATGATCACGAATTCTTTCATCCGGCAGAGGGCAAACTCAAGCCTGACCCCGGGGGCCTTCGGCTCTCGCGCGTCAGCACCTTGCAATAATCTAGTGAAACTCCTCTTCGTTAAAACGGCTCATTTGCATCACACGTCCATAGAAGAGAAATTGCGAGATCCGTTGTGACGGGCTCTGACAGCGTCGGATGCTTCGGATGCGGCGAGTTCAGCCTGGTTTGATGGGAGCTGAAGCCTCTCGGGGGCACGTGGCGGATATGCTTGTGATTTTAGATACGGCTCGAGTGTCTATCTTCCCGACCAACGGCGGGCTGTTTACTGTTGTGGCGCCGTTTGTCTCGTAGGGCCTTGTTGACTGCTTGTGATACGCCACCAGATGGGTTGTCATGACCCGAGCGTTTTGCCGAGCCAACCGCTCACTCAGAGGGCCAGGGAGGTCTCGGTGACTCACGCAATTACACTCCCCGCGGTGTCAATCATCCGCAGGAAAAACACAGAGCCGAGGGCCGGGTCGTCGCAGGCGCTCGACTCGGAGAGCGAGCGCGGTTATCATGTTGTGTTTGCATGTTCTTCCCAGGCCAACATACTGTAATAATGCTCCATTTTCCTCAGGGCTGTCTCTCTGTGGAGTGTAAGCCCAGGTGGGTTTGGTGGTGGGTGGAGGGGGTGCACGGCTGCAGCACCTAATGATTCACTGCACACAGGAACAGAAATGCCACCGCAGCAGAATTAGCTATTTGCAACACATTTAAGAAAAACCACCTCACCTGCTCGTGTTAAAAGTGAGAAAATCTATTCTCTCGCCGTGTTGCATTATTCATTTCAAGGGGTGACTCTGAATGTAATTTCATGGTGTACACTCTAAACAAGTTTCCATACAGAGAGATGCACAAGGTGTATTTGTTTTTTTTTTTTCTTCCCCAGATACAGATGTCAGCATCACGCCGCAGCCAGACAGCAGCGACCGAGAGCAGCGTGAAGCTTCAAAAAGCGAAGACGCGGCGGCGTGAGCAGGAAGGGGTCCGGCTTAAGCGGCGGCGAGGCCTCGTGCTCGAGACTCATCAGGAGGAGAAAAAGATCACTGCCGCTAATGAGCGAGAAAGGGCCCCGGGCACAGGAATTCACAGTTTAAAGATGATTGAGATAGGCGTTCTGCTGCCATTTTACCAAGGGTGCAAAAAAAAAAAAGGAAAAAAAAAAATCAATGATCATTTCCATAGACTCCAGTGAGGGAGTTGGGAGTGATAACCGTGCATTACAATGGGCCCGCAGTGTAATGAGAGCAGAGATCGATACTTGGCACATTCGAGCCGGTGTTTGCCCCGCTGTTGGCCAACAAAGCCGCCGTAATTAAGAAGTCTCCCCTCAGTCCAAATACCTTTCAGCTTAGCTCCGAAATATCCGTTTAGCACTAGTGCACTCTGAATAACCGGGCGCCGCGGTTATTTGTATTCTGATGTGAGCTCAATAACTGCAGAAACAAATGAGTTTTAGTTTAAACACACACACACACACACACACACACACACACACACACACAAAATCCATGTAGTAATGAGCGAGACAAATAAGCCTCAGGGAATTTCTAATTATTTGACAGGACAAAAGTCCAATACTTTTAACTGACAGATTTAGTCGAGTGATCAATTCATATTTGGGCAGCAGCAGTTAATAAATATTCATTGCAGGGGACCATCAATTTAGTTGTGTGTGTTTTTTCTCTCTCTCTCTCGCGACTGAGTCACACAAATTAAACTTTTATATTCTCATTAGGAAACTATAATCAGAAGAACTGGGGGGATTTTCTGGGCTATGCAGATGCAGAGATTAGCAAAAGTTGCAAATGGTTCGGAAACTGGGAGGAGGTGTGGGGGGGAGCTAATTGGGATTTAGTGTGCACACGCAGGACTGCAGGGGCTGTCAAGGGCCAAGATAATCAGACTACCCTGCTGTGACCGAGACGAGACAAAAAGAAAACGGGAGCAGGGGGAACTATAGAGTCAAAAATAAGTTAAGCTGAACTGATCTGAGAGCAAAGGGAATCTTAAGCGCTGGGAAAAAAGTATATATTTCTTTTAAATATAGCTGAACTCAAACTCTTTACAGGGCTTTAACTCGTGAATATTATCACGCAAAATCGGCTCGATCAAGCTCAAACAAAACACAGACAGTAAAGGATGAAGGCAAGTGGACCAACAGTGCAAAATAAAACATGTAGTCAAACACCAGGCGAGAAAATATCTCCTGTAACTACGTACGGTTTATTAGACAGTTTTCAGTCCCGGCTGATCAAACCGCACTTTGAAAGAAAACATAATTGAGTCAATATCATACACTTATTATGTTGATTATATTGAAATATTTCAATAAGATAAAGCAAGAGTCCCCTTCAGGCGGACGTACAGCAGTGCCACACTGCCCTCTAGTGGTTATTCCATGTAAAAATGTAAAAATACTTTTCATCAGCAAAACCTCCAGAAGAATATTTTCCCTCCTCGCTCTGATCCTCTAAAACAGACAGCAACAGCATGCAGTGAAGTCAGACTTAATATTGCATCAGCGGGGTGTGATGTGCTATGCAGTTTGAAACAGGAACACAAACTACTGTAAATGTTTAATATGAACTTTAATATAATCCTAAGTGATACAACTAGAAAGACTAAATACAGTATGAGGCAACACGCTGCTCTGATACGAGGCTCAAACACCAAAGAGACAGATCACCCGCTGGATGCATCTCAGATACGAGAACAAAGTGCTGCAACTTATGATTCCTTTCACCTCTGATTACTGTCTCAATTTATTGATTAGCCTTTAAAATGTCAGAAAACAATGAAAAAAAGCCTTAAATTTGTCTTGTTTTGTAAACCAACAGTCCAAAACCCAAAGACAATCAGTTAACAATGACATCAAAGAAAAACAAGAGTAAAGAAAAACAAGAAACTCAAACTACAGATTATTTTGTGTTTTTGCTTTAAAAAAATGACTGAAATTGTCACAATCTCCACCACTGCTCCAGACTTCCTTCCACCAGGAAAGGGACCCCCCCTCTGTGCTGCATTTGTGCAGGTGGATAAGGATAATGTGAAAAGTGAGCACACCGGGAACAGTGTGACCGTTCAAATGACTAAAAAAAAGAAAAAACTACCAGGAGGAGCAGCTGTAAGGCCACACAAAGTCAGTGGAGAAACTTGTGAGACATACTGTCGGTGCTGCAGATAAACAGAACATATTTCTGCACTGAAAGTCCTTCAGAGCTGCTCTCAATTTAGCCAGTCAGCTGTAGAAATCAGTGAAAATACACAACAGAGGTGCAGGAATGTGCTACAAGGCCAACATCTTCTTTAAAGTCTCATTTCAAATGTTCTAGGGTCTGTTTTCTTTTTTTTTTCCTTTTAAGACACGATGAAATCCTCAAGGATCCTAAAATAATCTCAAAGACGGCGCTCTCCTCTCATTTGAGGTGTTTATGAACCTGTCGAAGCTCGTCACCGGCTGATGACCATGACCACGTCTGGCTCATCCCGTCGGGAGGCCCGTCGAACACATGCGGACCTAATCAGAGTGTCATTAATCCGCGATGAAACGTCTCTGCGGCCGACTGTCAACGCCGCCGCAAATAGAAACTCCACAGAGGGAGAGAGACGACGCATCAGAGAGAAAACCCGCAGCAGCGCCGAGGCTTTGAGCGGGCGCGAACAACAAACCCCAAACAGTTTGGAAATTGCACACAATCCCTGCCGGCGGGCTAAAAGTGGACGCAGGGCCGATAACCACACGGACACCGGCGTCTGGGGACAAAAAGTGTCTGCAGAGGTGTTTGGTCCGAATCTATTTTCTCTCTCAAAGTCGGAGTGTAAGAGGAGACGAGGCGCCGTGCAATTAGAAGAAGCAGCGAGCAACAACATAACCTGCTGGACGTGCAAACAAACAGGGACAGATGTGAAGCAAAGGGCGGCGTGTGAAGCCAGCAACAGAGATTAGAAATTAAATACGAGATAAAAGTGTATTTTTAACAGCGGTCTCAGTTTGACTCTGTCAGATGAGCTCGAGTACTTTAACCTTTCATCAGCATGTGTTCATCTGAACTGAATTTAATATGAATTCATTATATAAAAAGGGCACATTGCAATATTTCTGAATAGCACTGCAGTGTGGTTTGACCTGTTCAAGTCAGTTTGGTCAAGTTTGCACTTCATCTCTAAATTACCTTCACTGAATCGGTATAATTCAACAAGTTTTCAGACACCTTTGACAAACTATTTCAGCCCTTCAGTGAGCAGCTACTTTAAACTCGACCATGGCAAACAGTTGCCCACTTATTTCTCACATTTACACTTATCTGCTTGCTTCCTTTTAACTAACCTCTTACTTCTCTCTAGCCAACTATTTAAACTGATCCTCTGAACTTTTAGTTAGCTGGTCCAAGTCTCTGCTCACTTGGTAGTTTAGTTTTGGTAAGTAAGTTTGTAAGTAAGTAAAGTATATTTGTAGATACGATGCAGGCACATTTAAACACAGACTGAGCTGACCAAGAACAGTAAATTATTAAACAAAAAGTGAAAATGACAACAAAGGGACAAACACAAACACAGCAACAGATAAATGAATAAAAATGCATTGTTAGATTTTATATCTGAGGGCAAGTGGTGCCACACTGAAGCAGCACCAACTGCAAAGACTGTCACCATTTAGTTTTAGTCACTATCGTTGGACGCACAAGAGAGATTTGCTGTGAGATCTGAGAGAACTTCAGGATGGGATCAAACATTTAAAAGCCTTGAAAACCAATCAGTAAGATCTTAGAATCAATTTTAAAGTGAATAGCAAACCAGTGATGCTCACACCACTAAACTGTTTTTTTACCAACTCACAATTTACATTTTTTCGTGCAAAGTTTCACACTTTAAACCCACGACTGTCTGACTTTTATTCTCTCCACTGTGAGCCACTGTGGCCTGCACCATCGACCGTCAGAGCCCATTAAACTGCGAGTGTGTGTGTGTTAATTGACGTCCAAAGCCATCAGGACTCATTTGCCAGTTCATTGGGTGACACCTCTATGATTTAAAGCAGCACCTCTGTGAACCAGCTCAAATATTTGAGGCCAGGAAAAAAAAAACAACATGTGTAAACTGTTGGGGAATCTGCTGTGGATATTCCACGTGTGTCAGAGCTGCTGGTGATAAATAAGCTTTCATCTCTGCTCATCGTGCATGTTGACACAGCCAGATGTGTTGGGAATGAGAGCAGCCCCCGCACACACACACACACACACACACACAAACAAACACACACACACACTCTAATGGTTTCACTGGAGGAAAAAAAAAAAAAAAAAAAAGACTCCATCATCTGGTCTCCTTGTCTCCTGGCTCTTTCCTCCCACATTCTCCAGCTTTTCTCCCCCAGCCTCCCTTTCATCCCACCTCCACTCTCTCATCCCTCCTCCCTGCTGACTGCACACACACTCACACACTCACACACACACACACACACACACACACAAACAGCAGCAGCAGCTCTGTAATGTGGGTCACAGGCTTGGTGAAACACTGGCAGTGTGTGTGTGTGTGTGTGTGTGTGTGTGTGTGTGTGTGTGTGTGTGCAGTGCCATCATCTTGGAGCTGAGCTGATGAAGTGACTGATGGAGGGGGGGTGAGAAGAAAATGACATTAAAATGGGGAAAATAATGGAGCATCCACCTGCATCATTTTTGTCCACTGCTTTGAAAAAAAAACAATAAAAAACAGCTTTTCTGTTGCACTGTGACACAACTGGGCTCCCGGTGTGTTTGCAAACATCTCCCATTTTCACTGAGCAGAGTGGATCTCCAGCAGAGTGGATCTCCAGCAGAGTGGATCTCCAGCAGAGTGGATCTCCAGCAG
>JBAJHX010000046.1:16367939-16384141 GCA_037176925.1 Amniataba percoides | reverse complement strand
CACACACACACACACACACACACACACACACACACACACACACACACACACACACACACACACACACACACACGAGCAAGAGGAAATAATTAAATATATCTAAAATAGCACCGTGTTTGTTGCACAATGTGCTAAATCTGAACCTAACCCAGACAGTGCCTTAGAAATTCAAAACACCCCTGTTGGCCCAATTTGAAATGTTTGGCTAAGTTATGTGCATCAATGTTTCCCAAAACAGCAGCCTGTGTTCTCTGCAGCCATGTGAGCGCAGGCAGATGGCGGCACGGCGATTCCTTCAACCCGGAAATGAGGCCTTGAAATTCAATTACATGAGAGGATAAACCAAAGAGAGAAAAAGATCAAATCTTAGATCTTCAAACCACCGTGGGGAAAGATGCAGGCCCAGCTCCTTAAATTCTGCTGCATGTAATTAATTTAGTTTGTGGCCCGTCAGCGTTACCTACTGCAGTTTAAAATGAAATCTGTAACCTTTAGCTGCAGAGGTATCGCATTTTTATGTTGCACAATGTAGAGAATTATTAAAAGTCATATAGGTCATATTCAGTGGCTGTTGGACAGCATCTTGCCACTTTTAAAAAGTGTAAAATAACTTTATTATAGCAAAATTCAGGTGATCCAACGTCACTTTAGTGCGTAATTTCATCATTTTACCAAAACTGGCTGATTCACTCTTTTTACACAAACACAATGAGGCAATTCTCTGAACGTTACACAGAACATTTCCACTTTAAAGCAACAATCAGAATAATTTCACGCTCAGCAGAGTAAATAAATGTTTTGTTTTACTTCTTACTCTGAATGATTGATGCAGTGTAACAGCGATTAGGCCAGTGCCCAGGTAATGAAAGCTTTCCTTTTTATTTGGACATTTTATTGGACATCAATCAATGAATCATCTGTTTAAAGGTTGAAGTTAAAGACAAGTGCATGACATTTAGGAGAGAAAAACATCATGGCTATTAAAAATACACCTGCAGAATTATCGTGTGACACCCTCAAATTCAGCAGAAAAAAAGTTATATTTTGAAGTCGGAAGTTTTTGACTTTGAAATGAAGGCAGAGGAGGGAAAGGTCGTTGCATAGATTTAGGGATTAGAGCAGCTGCTGGGCGAATCCCAGTCCACATCTGCTGCCCGCCGTCCTGCCTGCTAACACACCTCTGGCTGCTCAGCAACACACAGGATGCCAATTAATCCTGCAGCAGTGTATGGACGGCAGCTTTAATGCTCCACTTCATGCCTACTTGGATGAGCGTTTGTCTCAGATGAAGTTTTGTGAGCAGATCTGGAGCCTTAATCACTGACCAGAATTATTTATTTTTCACCAAAACAAAGACTTTGTGCTGCGTAATTAAGTTACCATGATTTTGTTTTGTTGTTTTTTTTCAAATACGCCGTGACTGGAGATAAGTTAGATTTTACCGTCCTCATTTTAGTTATTTTAGCAACTAATTGGTGAGGGAATTGAAGCGCTGACTTCAAAATTACTCTTCGAAATGATTAGATTCTCGAAAATCCAATACCTGCAAATTTAACCTCTCAGAAAAAAACAGATTTAGGAACATCCTCGGTGAGTTTCCCACTGCGAGTAGAAAATTGTGTTTGTTTTTTTGGTGCGTTCCTGTTTTGCATAATCAACCAATTTCGCAAGAGTAGATGTTGCACCAAGTTTTCATGCGTGTGCGGCAGCATCCAGAGTTTCGAGCGGCGCTTCAGAACACCTACAGTGTGTAATTGATATGCATACATCTTGTAAACAAGAGCAGTGCTAATTAGAATTTAACAGGTGGTTTCTCTTTAGGTTTCCCCCATCTTATTCTCAGGGAGTGCATACATCGAAAGCGGAAATTCAGTCTCACCTGGTCCTTGAAATGTGTCATTGCAAACGCAGCATTTGTATAACAGACGTCTCCTGAGAATTACATGTCTGACCAAGTAATCCTGCATCTTCTGCAGCCGGATATGTCCCCATGTTTGCAGGAAATGTAATCTGCGTCAGCTTCAAATTATCATAAATGGGTATCTGAGGCTGCGTCTGTGAAAGAGTGGCAGGGGAGTGAGTGATTTGCAGCAACCCAAGGCCCCTCCACCATAATACATGGAAATGAGCTGTGTGATCTTATTTTGATCGCGGCCCCAGTAGGCGGGAGGAGACGACCCCATTCTCTCAGGTGGAAAAGCTATTTGACTGCTATTTCCAGTGGGGGAGGAAAAAGTTGGTTTGCAGCAAAATAGTCTAAAATAATTCAGTTTACAGGTGATTATGTGTCAACATGTGTGCAGCACTGATGGCTGTTTGTTCCACTTCCATTAGTGACTCAAGAGTCCAATTAGTGATGATCAACTTCAAGGGCGTCACTTTCATGTTGGACTTTTTATGTGTGTTTTTCTGTGCCTACACTTCTTTATACTGTATACAACTCTTTGGCACTCAACACGCCATTATGACCTTAAAAGTGTATCGAGAGAGAGATCCAATGGGGACAAAAAAAAATTGATTGATGATTCATTTAATTAATTAAAATGTACACATTGATGAATAAATAAAGGTGTTGCTGTATGAATCCTACCTGAGAAGCTGGAGACTAATGCATGTGAACATTTTGTACATCATTTTGTACACAAGACAAACAGAATCTAATCTCTCTCTGTTTCTAAATTATAATATCACTTCTCACCTGAAGTTAAGTCTGTGTTGTGTCTCTACTATAATTATACTGTTTAGTCTGCATGCTGCCATTATTTTTTCTGTTTTGACAATGTGAACACTGTTTATGTAGTTCAGACTTAATTGCTATTCATAAAGTTCTGTTTTTCTCTTTATTCATTAAGGTGAATTTTCTGTCCGTTGGCTAAAAAATAGGAGCTGTCTCTCTGGTTGTATTTGTTGGTGCAGTGCTGAAGAACATGGAGCCCAAACTTCCACCACATGACAGGGTTATATCAAATTAACCAAGACTCAGAGTCCGTGACTCAGCCTCATCTAGTGTAGACATGAAGGTCTGAGTCACATTTCATGGCAGTCCATCCAAAAGGTGTCAAGACATCTCACTAAAAACCACATCGGAGCAAAAAGTCAGAGGCTCACTGAAGGCCTTAGGTGACATTATCAAGAAAAATCAATGTCTGTTCATTATCTATCAAGTAGATCTTTAGATATTTGTAGAATAGCTGAAAAGTTTGACCTGCGGGTGTTCCTTCACGAAAAGTCCGGGGATCACCAACATCGTGAGGAGTCATTATTCAAGCTTCATGGACAGTTGTACCAACTTTCACGACAATCTGTGACACAGTTGTTGAAATATTTCATTGAGGACCAGAGTGATGTAACCAGCTGACGAACATTGCAATTCCTGTGGCAACATGGCTAAAAACACCACAACAACAATAAAAAGAAATAAAAATCGACCAAATACACATTATCATACCCTCAAACAGAAAAAAAACACTCTCATAATAAACAGTACAAGTCTTCACACAATCTTATTTGCATATTTTCATCTGCGCTTGAGGTACTGTGTTTTTTTTCCGGCAACAAAGAAGACCATGCATAAAAATAGCTTATTTGTTGGACATCTTGCAACGTGTCCTGCTGTTCTGGTCTTCATCGGAGCGGATCAAAGTCTCAGATTGTTCTCTTACAGTGAGATAATTCAAGGGCCCTGTAGTTCAGAAAAACTGCAGATCCCATTTCACTGTCTGAGCAGTTTTTCTGATGCCCGGCGATGAAATGAGGAGAAAGCCGCGAGAGCACACGAGGCCGTTAACACACAAAGATGGAGTTGTTAACAGAAATGCTAACAACTCCGCCTCGTTTCCGACCGCCGCCCCGTCATTATCATACCGCGCTCACGTCCAGGTGCAGATTCCCCAATTTCACCCGATATGCCGACAGTCATAATTTGCTTTTCCACTTCACGACACAATGATATCGGCACCATCAATCTGCCCCGTTCCTGCAGGAGGCTAGTTATTACTTCAGATCAGTCGGCCTTTTCGGCTCCATCGATGGAACATCTTGTGAATCGTCATCACACGTAGGCACGTTATTAGCTATAACCACCTTCACGCCTGAGTGGTCGACAGAGCGGTACGACGTCAGGATGGATGGGCCGCAGTCTTCAACTGACTCTGGATTCACATGTATCTTACATTTTGCCTTTCTTGGGCACTTAACAGCTCTGAAAACCTTTTTTTTCAAGATTTTCAAGAAACAGATATAAAAACGGTTTAAAACTGAAGGTTAAAAGTTTTTAACCCCGTTTATAAAACCAATTTTCTGGTAATATTCTGAAGTCTCCGAGCTCAAGCTCAGATAACCCTGATCCATAAACCCTTGTCAGAGTTTGTGGAAAACTGGTGGAGTTCACCTTTAAATTTACACTGTAGTTAAAGTAGATCATTGGTAAGGTGCATGCAACATTAAAAAGTATTAGATATTCCCTTTCAAATGGTCCTTCAGGTAATCAATAGGCAGAAATGATGACTTCTGCTCCATCTTGTTAAATGCATCAAGCTCTAAAGCGCAGACAGGAGAATGAGGGAAAGACACATTTTCGATATGTGATATCCCAGTGTGGTGACTTGTGAGATTTAAAAAAGCGTAACCAGGTTTAAATTCATTATCACGTCGGTCCTCGATGGCGACTGACGTCCAACAGTTGTTTGAAATTCCCAGAATTGATTCGACTTACGGGGGGAAGATGTGACGGCTGCAGTTTGAGATTAAATCAAGACAGAGATGGAAGCTTTGAAATACAGCCTATCGATTGTCTGGAGGGAGGAAAATGAATAACAGCCTCAGACAAGGAGATATAATGATTTCTAATTCAGTTGGGAGAGGTGCTAAAAATTACACTTTGCCGACTATTAGCTCCTACTTAGGGCTAAAAAAAAAGTTTAAAGCAGTGATAATACTCAACATCACTCAATAGTAAAACATTTCCCTTTTTAAATAAAGCAACTTCAATTATACTTGTTTTTAAAGCCACTTTATGTTAATCATGCAGAAATGTGAGATGTGATAAATTTCCTGTGACTGGCTTCATGTGTGTGTGTGTGTGTTTGTGTTGTATGTGTGCACAAGCAGACACACTTTTTGCTGAGAGCTAATCCAACTTTTTTAATTCGCATTAAAAAAGGTCCAAGTTTCCCTTTCGAGGTCACTTGTTCTCTTTCTCACTTCGGTGCGGCAGAATCGGGGAGTGTGTGTCACGGTGCCGCATTAATGAAAGCCTCGGTTTGTCTCTCACGGAGAAGACTTCAGTATTCAGGTCACTTGATAGAAACGTGCTGAGAAGGAGTGTGTGTTATGTTTGTGAGTGCGAACAGTCATCACATTAACAGCAGGGTGTGTTTGGCATCAGTGGGTAAGAATAGTGCGACGTGTAATTAGGAAACGTGTGATAATTGTGCGAATGTGTGACTATTTGCTCATATCGCTTTCAGGCCGCCACGGCAGCTGTTTGACGCTGAAGATGCATTCATCACGTCCTCAGAACTGCTGAGATTTGTTACTGGGATTTCAACAAGAAAGTAGAATTCAAACAATCCGCTCTGATGGGGGAACCTGTGGTGCAAGTATGACATCTCCATCGTGTTTTTTTTATGCATTCGCAGGAACGTGCAAAGCGAAACAAAGATGTCATCATGATGCCTCGGTGCCCCGGCGGAGGCAGAGGCAGCGACGTGTCTCTCTGCAGCTCGCGTTGCACTCGTATTGCACTTTAACCAACACGCTGACGCCGGCTGAGCTGTCAGGCTTCCTCCTTCGCCGCTTCATCAGTAACTCTGGCAGCTGGCAAGAGAAAATCAAGAGAGGAAAAAAAAGCATAAATAAATGAGGTTGTAACGGAGCCACGACACAGATCATTAATGGGTTTGCAAAGTCAACGCACTGTTGAGTCACTTATTGTACCATATGGTAGCCATTTTGCTGCGAGAGTGAAAAACAAACTCTCCAGCAGCACAAACACTTTACAGTTTCCCTGTGCATGCTCATCATAAGCCTCAGTACCATCATCATCATCATCATCAGTGTCACTAATTGCAAAGATGTTTACATCATAAAAACATCCATGTCTGTTCTGCAAACTGAGCTGCATGTTTAAGTGCTTTCACTTGTATTCATGTATTCATGCTTTCTACTTTGCTTCAGTTTAAGATATATGTAACTTTCTGAGCTTGTCTTTGTTAGATGACCACAGAAAAATGGAGAAATCTAGTCAAATCAGGCATAGCATGCTCCAGCTTATAGAAAAAGAAGAAATTGACTGCAGTTATAAGTTCTGCATTTAAAATTTAAGGATCCTTTCTCACCTCCCCCGACTTGATCTGAACTTTTTGAATTTTCAGTTTGATCTCAACCAAAGTTACGGGTGTGAAACTTCACCTGAAACAACAGTGCAGACCAAAGAGCAAAAAGGAGGTCTTCGCTCGAGTCAAACTGAACCATAGTTTGGTTTGTTTACAGTGTGAAAGTAGTTCAGACTTTTGCACCAATTACACGAAGTCTTGGCAGGCTATTGTGAAAGGGAGAAACACCACAACAAAACAAATTGAGCACATGGGAGGAGGAGAAGAACTAATGCTTAATTATAATTTTTATTACGGCGGCACCAAAAGAAATCTGTTCATTATTTTTCTCCATTTATTCACACTGTGATGGAAGGCTGCCTGCTGAACTGACAACTCGCCGACGTCAGACACATGACCATAAATTAGTTTCAAGTATAAGGAGATGTAGATAATGTAGGTGAATATAACAGCAGTTGGGATGTCATGTAGTTCTTTAGTATGTAGTGTATCTGGTATATGAAACCAAAAATTATCAGATCAAATTTGAAGAGTGAAACAAAATATACAGTATGTGTGAAAAGAGCTGAATTTAAAGGCACCCTGTGGAGTTTTTTGACCACTAGATGTGCTATAGAGCAGTTTTTTTATGAGCAGATCCCCATTTTAAATATTTCCAGATTTGCAAATGTTTTATGAGAAAACAAATAAATTCTGCATGTTTGCTACATCTCAAGGATTCAATACAACTTATATTTACAGTAATTTACAGTCTTGTCTTGCAAGAGATAAGACGCCTCAGTATATGTGACCACTGTTTGTCTTGACATTCAGTGTAGTGCTGTGTTTGAAGACCTGCATGCACTGAGATGATGCCACCGTGCTTCATTTACCAAACACATTTCATCATCTGCAGTCTCTGACAGTCGTGCCAGTGAGGAGGAAGTCCTGATCTCTTTTTTTGTGTGAGAAGGTAACTGGATTGTGTAGGGGGGCATTATGTGCTGCAGAGGTATGTATCGTAGGTGGGAAATATTTCAAAGGGAGCGAGAGGGCTTCCAGGTTTCTCTTTAACACCTCTGTTTGTGAGAAACAAAGGTATCAAACAGCATATGATTAAAGCAAGAAAGTGCGAGAAAAACAGCTCTTATTTCTCTTTTTCTCCAAAAAAAGTGTTGGTAACCCATCGCAACCTCATATTCCTCGCAACTAAAACAGCATTTAATATGAGAAAATGTTTCAGATAGTTAAAGCATCAGTACTCTGACACAAGTCAAAGTCGTGCATTAAAAACGTTGGTACTATTGAAAATAGTAGTAATATTGAATTGCAGCAGAGTAGAAATATAGTCGAGTATAAAGTGGCAGCAAAGTACATCAAAATTGTTCCTCACTACACCACCAACATATATTAGAGTATTGAACTGAACAAACTGAACAACCAGTCATGCTTGCAATTTTTCTACATTGAACAATAAAAAATTACTGCTCTTGGATAAAAAAGAAAAGTTTTTTAGAGGTAAAGTATGAATAAATAAAGGCAGGTTTTCTCAGGGAACTCAAGTTAAGAGCTGCTGTTCTGGAGCTGTATGGTCACAACGTTTTGAAGCCCTCGGTGAGAACACACGTACTGACACTAACAGTATGAGCTGTTCCTCTGTCACAGCGGTAAAAGCCTTTTTCCTGCAGTTTGCATTAGCAGAGACGCGACAGAAGGACTTTTGATGACAGATGTAAAGAGAGTTGAAAGCGCGAGAGGAGATAAAAGTGTGCCCGACATATTTCTCATCGCTTGAAGGTTAAAAAACACTTGCTTCATTTTCTCCTGCGGGAAAGTAGGCAAAGGCAACTTTCTTACAGCAAAGATTTATATAAGACAAATGGTATGACATCTGACCACCGACAGGATGTGTTTGGCACTGAACTAAAGTTGAGTTGGAAAAAATAAAATTAGACGATTGTAACTTTTTTTTAAAGCTAAATCTGACAGCATGGAAATCAAAACAGGCTTTTATCAATGCCTGAAACGAATCTTTTTTAAAGATAAAGACAGCTCTTCCTCACATCCTCCGCTCACGCCCTTCAGCTGCGGTATCTCCTCTGGTGGCGTTTTAATGGCTCAGCAGTTCCCATGCATGATACTGATGAGGACTCACGTCACGGTGTCATCCGTACTGTAACGGTGATGGATTGCGCTCAGGAAAAAGAGCTCCACCGCTAAACGAGGGGTTAAATTAAACGGCGAGATGAATAGCCGCTGGCTGCAGCAGAGACGTTGCCATGGTGACCACTTTATTGGCAAATCATAGTAATGAACCTACATATGCATCTCTGGGCCCCACATGCTAATATGAAGGCAGGGAAGAGGAAAAATCTCCGAAGAGACGTCAAAGATGGGCAATCAGACGCATTTGTCTCAGTAATTCTGAGAAGATTAACCCCCCATCCCCTTGAAAAAAAAAAAAAAAAAAAGATGTCCTGTTTCCTGTTGAAGAACGAGACATACATCTCGCTGCAAGAGAGAGATCTCAGCACGGGGATGCATTTCCTCAGCTGTTGGCCGTCTGGCGCGGCGAAGTGAAATTATGCCGAGCGATACCATCAATCCCACAGTTTATTCTCTCAGCAGATTACGTCTGAGAGCGTGGAAGTAGCTTTATTGCTTTTCCAATCCGCCCACGTGGGAACTTCTCGTGACCCACTTGGCGGCTCATCTCAGCTTTTCCGCCGTCTGCATCAGGATACTTGTGTAAAATAATGTACAGGATTCCCCGGCGCTGGGAAATACGATGGATCTGATCCTACCAAGAGCACGTAAGTTCTCGCTCTGACTCAAAGAAGTCATTCAGACATTACTTGCATCTTTCTCTGTCAGTTCCCCCCTCTGATTTTGACCCTCAATGATAAATCCACTCATGGAGTCTCAACCTTGAAGCCAACACAGACAAGAAATCCTGCTGTGAAATGCTGTGACCGTCAGTGTTTTTGGATCACTTTTTATCATTCATCCGTTCTTTTAAGGTCTGTAAGTCTGATTGGCGCTGCTGAAAATGATGATCTGCAGTTAACGGAGTGTGTGTGATGAACTAGACTGCAGCTTACATCAATAAAGTGCTTCAGTACTCTTTAAAATGCTGTTATAACCAGGCTGCAGTGGTACAATAAGTCCTCCCCACATGTAGCAATACTGCTGTGTATAAGCACTGATACAAGTGAAAGTCCTGCATTTAAAACTTTAGTACTTAAAGGTAGTAAAAATACACACTTTGCAGAACAGCCCACATTGTATTATTGGATTTTTATTATATATAGACAAGCAGATTGATAGATGATAAATACTTACAGATACTATTACAGATAATATTAATAAAATTAAAATATCTTTTTCAGATCTGAGTCTCTGTTTTAATCGTTCCTCCACATCTACTAAACCTGAGCTCTTTGACTGAGACTTTTACCTTCACCTCATCGTGAACTTTGTCATGTAGCATGGCTGAAACTTTCACTTTCACTTCCATTTGTATTTGATTTGAAGTATAGTCATTGAATCCTAAATGTCGACTGAGCAAATCTTTTTTTTTTCTTTAAAAAACCTATTTCAACCCACTCGAACTCCCCCAAAGTGACACACTTATTCTCTGATTCCCTTCAGAAAGAACATTTCATGGTGGCTCTGCTGATATTACAAGGCAGGGGGGTTATGGTCTCTCTGCTGCATTAAAAAAAACAACCTTTTTTATCTTTTTCATGTCATTTCAGAGCATTCAGGTTCCCTCTTTGAGTATGACCTTACTTCTAATCGAGGGAAAACAAATGAGGATGTTATGAATAATCGGTGTGATGCTTTGTGTTTGTGAAATGGAAAAAGTACTCGAATCGCTGTGGGGCTGTGAGAGCACACAGATGGCATCTGAAAGGAACGAAGTTATGGGAGAAAACCATTTTAACCTGGTTTCTCATATCAGGGGATCAACTTAACTAGGTCATGATGTATCGACGTGGTTATTTGTGAACAGCAGCGTGTTACATGCAGGTAAACATAGATGGTGAAATTAAATAAGGTCCATCCCAAGAATCATTAGCTCTTCATGAGCATACATGTGTACAAAGACCCCAGAGGCAAAATCCTGTGGAAGCTAAGGAAAGTCATTTTGTTCACATGAAAAATATTGCAAACATCTTTTAAAACAACACAATCGAAATAAAACAGCAACATAAGCCTCCAATATGATGTAACACTGGATCAGCACCTTTCACTTTGTAATAAACTTTTTCACTCATTTCGTTTTTACTCAAACAGGCAGAAATCATAAGTATGTTTTCAATGGTGTGTAATCACCTGAGACTGAGAATCATTCAAGAGACAGACAACATTTTTACTCTGAAGTGGCCGCCTGGATTTGGTGATAAAGCGTTGAGCAGTTGTTTCTTCATATTTGTTTTCATATCGTACAGTCAGGGTTACTCAAGATTTCCAGGATGGTGAACAGTGAAATCGTTCTGATTAACAGGGCTCAGTGGTAGCAGGCGCTACTCCCCCATAAATACACAGGTTATTTCATCTGACAGAAAGTAAGTTAAACCACCTTAATATTGGTGTACCCTTCACTTAAAAACACGCCTGTTTTCCACAAATGGACCTCAAGGCCACCGTAGTTTCTCTTACATGTCTGGATAAGGTGAAGTTGCAACCTGCAAATTCACCAAAGATGCCTCTGAATCTCACACGCTGCTCCCATAAATTAGATTTATTTTGTCTTGGTAAAAATGAAACTTTCATTCTAAACGGATTTGAGTGTCAAATAAACTGGATTATTAGTCAAATCCCACAACTTCAAACCACGTTAATCCCACTTGGAATAACAGCTTACATTGATCCCCATTAACAGGAACTCCCAAGAACAAAGAGTTTCATTAAAGGACAGGATGGTGAACTTTTTTACTTATTTTTCCTGATTTTTTTCAGGTAAAATATTACCAATAATAATCAACATTTTGTCCTTTTCCCTGATGGCAGCACTGAAACAACAGACGTGAGTGACTTCTGCATCCCTCTGAGCTACTGTACACATCCTCTGTGTTCATATGGTCCCAATCACCATGAAAACATCCTCTGTCACACTCACTTTGATAGGATTAGCGTGCAGCTGTGGGCAGGAATGTGGGAAAAAACCTCCTGTTTTACATAATGTGCTCTCTGTGCACGCGAGGTGTTTCCGAACTGACATGTGGGAGCTTAAATGAAATGTTTGCACAAACACCTCGCATACCTCCTCGTGGACATGTGATCAAAGGCGATACCTTCTTCCCGTGGGAGTTGGCGGCAGACAAGAAAAACGGCAGCGAGGACGCGCCAGAACGGCGTATCGAGTTGCCAGTGGCTCGATAACTACTCGTAACCACCGTCACAGCTGGCAGCTTTGGGACAAAACGATAAAACTGTGTCCCACTTTCACTGTTTTTTTTCCTCTCTCTCACAAAAACTACTTATGAAAAGTACCGTTTGATAACACCGTGGCCTTCCTCCGCCATCCTTATCCACCCTTCCCTCGCCATCCAGCTCTGTGTTTTTTCCCCCAAATAAAATTATTTTCTTTTGTGTCCTTGTAATATATTCATAGCACAGGAAAGCAGGCAGGGGATCAAGATCAAGCAGCCCAGAAAATATCAAATGGAATATATTCATGGGGATGTGTGGGTTCCCTCTGTGGCGGACAAAAAAATAAAAAAAGATTTTAAAAAATCAGGCATATTTTATATATAGGATACAGACTAACACTGCTTGGAGGCTTTGACTGTTCTGCTCTAAAAGCAAACAACCATCGAACTCAACCATGTCGCCACCTGCTGCGCTGATCCAAGAGATTCTGTGGAGACGACCCGGAGTCTGACCGGGTTTTATTTAAGTGTAAAAAAACAAAAGATCATTAGACAATGTTTTGTTATCACTTTTACTGTGAGGATCATTTAAATAATAAACAGTAATAATAATAATAATAATAAACAGAGTCATTTTAAGTACGATCGGCTGTTTAAAAAGCTTCTCAAAGTGTTTTGCTCCAAAAAAAAAAAAATGGTCGTGTCTCCTTCAAAGTTTGAAATGGCCTCATTACTTTTTAAAGCTGCTACAAGGAGTTTTTAGCCACTTATGAAACAGGCTCAACTTAATACTGATGCTTTTAAATGGCTGACAAAAGTGAACAAGGCCAACAGTGAGAGGATTGGCTGCTTATTTAATGCTTAATGCCACCAGATATGACCAGAAGAGCCTTTGTCTACATTTTTCAAGGCAAAATTTAGAAGTGATTTGTTTATGAGGTAGTTCAAAAATACTAGAATGAGATTTTATTATTGGAGGATTTAATTTTTTAAGTTAGATTTTGTGTTTATGGCTGATAATTGGAGCAGGATTAACAAAACAGAGAAGAGAAGCAGACAAGAACTGACCAAAAAAGAATAAAACTGCAGGATTTGACAAATTATCCTGAATCTCCGTCTTCCTCTTCATGTTTTTTCTTTTCTTTTTTCTTTCTGAAAATCTATCTATCTTTATATCGAGGTATGTGTCCTTACATTTATTACCTATTATACTTACATCTTACATGTATCATTTATGACTTATATTGCAAGATGAGATTTCGCAGTTCATAGAGGAGTAAGTTTAGGTCATGGTGGACATTACTTTTAATACAGTTGGCTTTTTGCTTATTCTTAAGACATATTATTACCAGTGAATGTTGATAAGTTTAGATTTCTCAACTAAATTGCTATTACCAAGCAACTGAAGCTGTTAATTGCAGGCTGACACGTAACCTTCGTGCGCTAAAACCGAGTTCCACCGTCGTCAGATCACAGTTATTAATCCTTCAGAGTTACAAATAAATTCACAGCTATGCATCTTGCAAACAGCCCATTAAAAAAAGTCAAATAATAAAGACAAAACTTTGATGCTTTCAGATGGAGGAAAGCTTCAGTTTTAGCAAGAATAATCTCTGTTTCCAGCTGGTGAAATGTGAAGTAACTTATATTTAGCTTGTTTAGAAAACACATGAGATGTAATTAGGATTTTTTCCCTCAAACAAACACATGTATAATATTTATACCTTACTGCGCACTGGGAGTAAATCCTTTGTACTACAAGAGAAAAAGGTCACAGACTGCACCTCTATACTTAACTTTCTGTCCCACTCTGGATTAATCTGATATCTATACAAGTATAGACGTGAATAAAAAGCCACTCCTAATGAGTCCATCTGGGAGCCCATTGATCTGCGCATCAGAGACTTACGTGCGGTCTCTATCAATAGCACGGATCACAGGGGAAAAAATGCCAATACACATCTGGATGCCAATTAGGCTTTTGTCTCCGCGCCGCCACGCTCTGCTAGTCGTGCATGTGAGATAAAATGGAAGGGCTGTCATCACCTGCATTAATTGCTTTTTTTTTTTTTACCTCCCATTTATTTATTCATTCATCTACTTATCTCTCATTAGTGAACCTGTCTGAGGAGGGATCAAGGTGCCATCGCCTTACTCTAAATAGATTGGGGCTTATTTGACGACTCAATCTGGTTTCTTTTGATTTGCTTTACATTGACACACACACACACACACAAAAGCCACACACATCTCTACACCTCCCTTGATTGGTAATGGCAGGAGCTGTCTAAATATAGGACTCGGCTATGGAGGGGTAAAGTTGGGTTCCCACAGAAGAGAAAAAACTGAGGAACATTTACAACTCTTCCTTTGAACTTCACGCCTATGAATTCTTTTCAAGTCTTTTTTTAAAGCCGCGGTGCACCCCGGTTTCTGCAGGTCTTTGATATCGCGTCTCTCTGACTCTCAGATCAGCAGGAGCGTGAGGTGTGAACCTCAGAGAGATACGATTTGTTTACCGCAGGCCACCGCAGCGCCGGAAACAGGCACCGAAGCTCTACGCGCTTTATTGTCACTCTATCTGATTAAAAAAAAAGAAGAAAAGGAAAGAAAGACGTGGGCATCAAAATGCCTCAGCGTTCTCTTCTCACCGCCGATCTTCAGGTTTAACTCGGAAGCTTGTTTGCTGTGTCGTGCATAATGTGATTTAGAGGTATGTTTGGCACGGATGGCAAAAATCCCACCTAATCGTGTTTCATAAATGTCAGGAAAATTTGCAAGACAGGGCCTCTATGACTGAGCGGCTGCAGAGAGAAACGCCTCTGCCGGGGGGGCGGGGGGACTCTGGAAGAACACTGAGCACGCACGGCAAAAAGGTTACACGTTTTACGGGGATTGTTGCCTTTCCCCAATCTGACATTTCGCTCTGATGCTGATGGCTTTAATGCGATTGACGCGATAATGTCAAGGATCTCCAGCTCGGGTTGGGGGGGGTCGACGGAGGAGCGGCGATCGAGGTTCTTGCTCTCGGATTCACTCAGCGTCAAGAAGGACCCGCCGCCCACGTGCGTGCGTTGCAAACACAGGCAAGCTCTAAGCTTTGAGAAACCCTACGAAGTAGGAGTTCACCCCTCTGAATTTGGGCTGAGTGTAATTGTGCAGCACAATTTGAAAATCCTCCTTTTTCTTCGTTTCGTGTTTTCCCTTGAGACCTTCCTGGCAGCCTCTCCGGTGAGCGGATGAAAGATTTCGCCTGTAGTCCCCGGAGGAGCATCGACGACAAAAATCAAACCAAAGCCAACCTTTTGTGCTTACCAACGGAGCAACAAGAGTGCAGATTTCAACAAACAAAAACACGGCCCCTCCATGCCCCTTCTGTCCTGGGGTGTGTTACTGACTGGATGTTTTTTTTTGCAGCTTTATCCTTTAGAGTTCAAAATAGTCCCTCGAGGTGTTATGGCAAAAGATCCCAGAGGCTTAGAGCTCTCCAAAACTAAGCACCAGTAAGCCACATCAGACCAAACGCAGCTCCAACAAAGAGAAGTAAACCACTGTATGATTCAAATTCCTGCAGAGAAGCCGAACTCCTGTGAGATCGCATTGTTTCACCTTTGAAGCCGGCTCTTCTGCAGCCTCATTAACCTCTGCACTGTTTTCAATATTCATGCAGGGAGAGCCAGTTTACAGAGTCTCAGACTCCTGAGAGTTCCCCTGAAACCCCTCAGGCTTCATCTGTTGACCAAGAAAGTGTCGGGTTATCGTCGGTCAGAGGTGGGTCGTCAGAAATCAAACTGTGTGTGTGGTTGTGTAAAAGCGAGACGAGGCAGACGTGAGATCACTTAATGGCACTCTTCGCTTCTGGAGGAGGCTCATAGTGTCATTTACATGAAAATTACCAAAGAAAAAACTAGTCACGCCAGTAACGGAAAAAGAGGGCTAGACACAACATTTCCCTCCTCTGCACTGCTGATCAATAACAGCGAGAAGGTCCGACTGGGGAAAAGTGTGGTGGGAGTTTTTTTTTTATTTGAACACCTGTTACGTAAGCTCTCATGATGGAGTGGCCACATCGGGCCCTTAAGAGCTTCACTCGAGTGTCTGAGGGTTCAGAGCTCCTGTAAACACACGGAGGAATCTTAATCTTGATCCTACTTATTTCTTTTGCCCAGAGATGTTTTGAAGGAAATGTAGTTTCTGCCTTGACAGGATTTAGTTGGTGTGTTTTGTTTCACTGAAGGAAGAGCCACATTTTTGTAGTTTAGCTGTCACGTTGGGTGTGCGGGGAAGGGAAGTTAGAACCCAAAGATGCTGAGGAGATCGGCGGTGAGGGTGGGAAGACTCTTTAATGGGAAACACAGGGAACAGGAACAAAACGGGCAGGAACAAGGCAGGCAGGAACACATGGACTAACAAACTAACACAGGCTGGTAAAGATACACAGACGACGCGACAGAGAACAAAGGAAACAGACCGGTATATATACACTGTGAGGGAGGGGGGAGTGGAAACA
>JBAJHX010000046.1:16356465-16367839 GCA_037176925.1 Amniataba percoides | reverse complement strand
AGAACAAAATGCACACGAAATACAGAAAACAGGGCACAAGAAACAAAACCAAACAGGGCAGGAAGGCAAGACAGGGATACAAGGCACAAGAAACAACAAAATGCAAACCATGACATTAGCAGTATTCATCCTCAGTCTGTTCTGTGATTGCTCTATCATTGATGATTATTACAATACAAAGCCTGCAGATTACTATTAATGTTAAAATGCAATAAAAAACTGAACATTTCAGTCTGCAGCACTGCCCAGTCCAGGTCTACAGCAAATTTCCATCCTGCCTCTCCTTATGTGCAACATTTGAGAGTATTTCTATCATTTCATCATGTGATGTAAAACAATACAAGATGATGAATTTCCCGAAGATCTGTGAAAGAACTGCACTTGGATCAGTTTAGAAAGAGAAATTATTCAAGGAATTTTCTGCTCAACTTCTCTAAGACAATACATAAATAATATCGCAACATACTTTTAGATGGGTTTCTATGAAATGGCACGAACATTTTTCGGACACCCACGACCAACAATTAAGTCACGACGAAGCTGAAAGCTGTATTAAAACTTCAACAACTTTTCTGTTTGTGCAAAAAAGTAGAGTGTGACACACATCCATACTCACCGGGTTCATGATTAAAAAGTAGTTTCACTGCATTTTAAGGGCAGTCGGAGTGCTTCGTATTCAAATGAAGCAGCCGGCTTGGGATTCAAACTGCCTAAACTACTCGTCACAAGTACTCCCATACTTCATATTTCTCCTCCAGTGTCCCCAATGAAACTGAGAACTGCTTTATGAATGAATAATTCACACGCACAAAAAAAAAAGCAAATGTTTTTCCACATGGAGCTGGAACGGCTGGATGAGGAGGAGCTCGGGGGAATAGATTGAAATGCGCTTCTTTATATTTAGCTACTCGTGAGGTGAAGCTCATTACCGTTAATAGCCTCAAATAGGCTAACAATTCGCCCCTGTTACCCACCTATTCGAATTACATTGAGACGACTGAACCTCTGTCAGTGTAATTGATGTTCCTCACTTACTGCTGTTCGAGGTGAGTAATGGCAATCTTCCCCTCCGTTGCTGTTTCTCTCTCCACCCCGTAATGGCTCCTCTGAGAGCCATAATGGCACCTGAGACTGGCGGTCGACCGCTAATACTCTCATCTCTTTGTTACTTATTGAAACTGGAGTGACATTTTAGTCCCCCTCATGGAGAGAGCTGCTACCTGAGGAGCATCTCTGCAGGAAAAAAGTACTCACAGATTTGATAACTGGAATTATTGGAAATTTTCCCAGTTGAAAGGTTTGATTAAGTAAAAGACCTGCTCTAATTATGCTCTCTGAGTACCTGGTGCGCTCTGCATCCCTTTTCCTCTTTGCAGGGAGGCTATATGGCAGGTACAGTCATCCGGAGGGAGGATGGATGATCCAAACTGTTCCGCCTTATTTTTCTTCAAGGGTCTAACCTGCGCTCGAGCGGACCCAGCCCCCACCAGGAGTGACGGCTGTTGGAAGGTAGACACGTTTGAAGTGTAAATATCCCACAGGTCAAAGACTGCAACTGAGGAGTCAGATAACGGCGTATTTTTATCCATGCAAAAAAAAAAACATAGCTTTGATTTATTTCACACACTTTATTCTTCCCAGACTGCAGCAGACAATGTTTGGGATCTGCCGGCAGTGGATATGAGTAATTTCTTGCTTATTTTGATGGTGTTGGTTTGAAGCTATATTAGGAGCTCTGCATGAGAGTTTGCACGGTAAACAAAAGTCGAAGTGAAGGCCTGGGAGTTGCAGAGGCTGTCCTGTAAATAAAATATCACAGATTCAGGTACAAAAAAAACCTGTGTTTCAATCTGGTTCTTATCATTAGGGTCGGAAATAATGCTGAATGAGCTGAAACTAGACAGTCAGAGGCTAACGGCTCCCAGCGCTCATCCCCATCAATGGTCAGCGCCGGTGATCTTCTCGCTCTTTCAATGAGCCAGTTAAGCAGAATAGCCCATTATTTCAGATAAACTTGTTGTCAGGCCGATCTGAGGAGGCACGGCTCATCAAGTATTCATGAGAATGGCTCCCGTTGAGCCTAAACCACACTCATTAGGCAGAGGCTGGCCCAAAGTCAATGTTTGAGGCTAAATATTTAAAGGACAGATCTGGCTAATTTCAGCATTAGCAGCAATTTTCCTACTTTTTCATGTGACAACTGATTTTGCTGAGTGGAGCTACACTCATCACATCAGGTGCTTTCGACACAAATGTTCTCGCTTAGTCTCTTTACATATACTAGGGCTGCAGAATCAGTCATAAAAGCTCTCTGACTTGTTTATTTGCATTGCTCAAATGCTTCCTTGTTTATTTTGCTCACTGCCAGTCTTCCGCAGCCTTCATGTCATATCAGAAGAAACAAAGGAACCGCCTCTCTTTGCCGAAGCCTGAAAGCGCTCTTTGCATGTTTGCATGTTGGAACTCCCCCATCTGAAGTCTTTTTTTTTTCTTGGTAACCCTGAATAAAGGAGACTGTCCTCAGAGGAAAAAAAACACGATAGCATAAGTCTTTTGTTCACAAGGCGTTCGTTGAAGGGAAGGCAAAATAGCGTGACATTGTTACAGAGCAGCAAAGCGTTGTCATGGGAGAACATTCATTTCAGATTTCACTTTGTTTCCAGCGTCCTACTGACAGTCTTGTGCTTTTTTTTTAAAGTAGTTTTGCCACCTAAATCTAGTTAAAACCTCAGAGCCGTCCTGGTTAACAGCTTTATAACACTGGCAAACAATGTTGTCCTGCCGATGGAGGCGTCACATCAAAAGCGATCACGGCTTATGTATGCAGGAGGCGTTTCAGCCACGTTTCTCAGATGTCTGTGTCACGCAGATACGCTCCCGTTTCCACCAATGTATGTAATCTGGAAAGATGCCTACACAGGCGGTGTAATGGCATGGATTTTATGTGTGTGTGTCTGCGATTCAAAGCGTATATTTACACTTCTTACTTCTTGTGCTGCCAAAACACAAGTGACCTGCACTTCATACTGGGCATGAACATGTCATACAGACTCTGACAGAAGACTAAAGCTGCACAGGACTTATGTTACATGTATTGTTTCTTATCAGGCTCTTTGATTAAACTTGCGGTGCGTAATTAAACATCAGATGAGCCCCAGTCGTTTTTTGCATTATAGGTGTTATTATGTTGAACAGGTTTGTTTAATTACTTTTTGGAAATTGGCCCCTTGTGCATACTGGGGAGCAACACCCTGGGAGCCCGCAGCCACATAAAACTAATAAAACTAAGTTAGGAAATTAGTACAAGATGCACGGTTTGAATTATGATTGCAAAGATCAAGTAATTACCAGGGACCGTACAGGATAAAATACACTTTCCTACGCTTGTGTTTTCTTTTCATGTAACATGTATAAAACTTGGTGCACTCAGTGTGTACCCTTTTCTTTGGAGCTTTTGTGACCCGCTGCGTAACCCCCCTCAGCTAAACACCATTACGGAGCGAACGTCCCAAAGAATATAAAGTGTGACCTACATCGCGGGGAGGGTGAGTGAGCCGTCAGTTCCCTGAGGTGGATGTGCCGACCACGCGAGACCCGCTCCCGCTGTACATTACAGATCTCTCACCTCCTCTTTCCTAAATTACCAGTGATGAGCACTCAAGACGTGAGAGCCTTCCGAACCGCAGAGGAGCGTGATTTATCAAATAGTCATGGATTTGCCCTGTACTCTGCTCGTGTTTCAGCGCACACCAAAGCTGGGAAATACTGTATTTTACAGAAGCTTTCTCCGCAGATGTGTGTGGGAGTCTGAGCCATTAACTGACTTGTCTTCATCCCAACCCTTCCTGTGGGCATGTTAGCAAGCACACGGCAATATTATGGAAAACTGATTAGCAGGCCACACATTGCTATGAATCTTTGTAAAGAAAACTACCAGAAACTCCAAGCCAGTCTGTATTTGCAGTTTTGGCTGCTGATGTTAAGCTAACAGAGATCCAATGATGCAAGCAAAGTTCATTTCCAGACACCGATACTGGGTTGGACTTCAGAAGTGAACAATACTGTGAGCAATAAACCTTTAGGAGCCTTTGATTAACTTTACTCCAACTGGCTGCAGGTGGACGTCCTCATCAGTAATCTAATTATAAAAAAACTGTGAAGGCACAGAGGAGAAAGTTTAGTGCTTACTGCTTTTGCCTTGCTGCATAATATTATTGTCACGTGAACGTCTTACAACTCCAACCTCAGATGACTGGAAACTTTTTGTTGAAGGTTTTCATGCAGCTGAAGTGGAGCAAGTGGGCCATTAAATCGAGATGTGTATTTTGATTGCCAGCTAGTCAAACCAGCCCGGTATCTGAAGGAATTATGAACACAGTGGATGATTCTGCATGTGAAGATTTACATTCAGTGCCAGGATTGAGTGTTCATGCAGGAAGAGACATGTCCCCTATGCAGCGAGGCGAAAAGCAAGGATGTGGATGTCGATTGGTCACAGTTTGCCTCCCATCACATCATTATCATTAATCACATCCCATCATTAAACACACCTCTCATCTTTCCCTTAATGTACCCCTGCAGTACATTGTGTTACAATAAAAGTTTGTGTAAAACTGAACTAACCAATGAGTGTGGATGGAACGACATATAAGTCGCTTTGAACAAATTCATGCAACCTAGTGTAAAGTTTGTTGTTGTTCCTAAAATCACAGCTGTCTCATCTGAAAGGTCTTTGCGTCAAGATACAAGACGTCCACTAAACAGCGATGCGAAGCCTGCACCTTCTTTGCAGCAGATGTTTTCACTCGTCAAACACGGGTGTAACTAACAGCATTAATAATGGCTGCATCCTGTCAGGTGTCTCGATTCCGGAGCTTTGGCGTTATTAGCCGTCATCGTTAATGTTATTCGCCACACCTGTGCGTCTCCAGCCACGACGAGTCTGAATGTCTGCTGTGAGAGAGGTGTGCATGCTGGGATGCTCTGATGAAACAGAGTAAACTATAACGTTATTAGTTACACTCGTGCTGTCTGTCGCGTAATGTGGTGGAAGTAGTTCATCAGCAAAACTGCCATACATATATTAAAACAAATAATTCAAATAATAACCTTGTTAGGAAAAAAAATGGGATCAGAAAAAACATTACGTATCAGTGAATTTGCATTTATATTAATTCTCAAACAGTGATTGTGCACGTTAACTTATGTGAACTGAGGCACTGATCCACCCACACAGCCTGGAAACAAGCACAATTTCACAGTGATCTTCTTAAGTGTGTTTCAAGCTGCAGTGGCAGCATATTTCCTCGGGTTGTTTGAGAGTCACAGAGGCTGAATTGCAGGAAAGTGAGGATACATTGCATATGCTGATCAAATGTGTCCAATCCCCTCGATTCTGCCCAAGTCTCCTTTCTTTTTTGAGGAAACCAGGGATGCTTTGCAAGTGTTACCACAGAGCAAAGCTCTGATGAAAATATTCGCAGCATGATGTGTAATAAATTAGCAGATACTGAACTCATACTTATGTGATTCATAGAGAGAAACTCCACTTGATGGTTTCCTTGGTGCGCTTTGAAAAGAGCTGAACTTACATTTAAGAGAAAATGTTTGCAGCCTCTGGTTTATGCTTTTTATTTATTCCAACCCACATAACAGGCTTTGATTTAAATTTCACAAACTGATATAAAGCTTCTGAAATGTGGTAGGAGAAACAAGCTCAGATCATAACTATGTGTGGAATATTTATTTTCTAAATATATTCTGTAATTTCACAGTTCTTAATGCTGAAATTCACTTTTTGACATTAACATATTTTAATCTGTTATCAAGGAAAAAACCTCTCCTCTGAGATACAAGAGATGAAAATCTGTAAATGTGCAGCACAGTTATTATCACTGAAGGCTTGTTTTGGTTAATCAAAACCAGCTTTTTTCACCCTGAATTTTAGTTTTGGACAGATTTGTGTTACACTTCACATTCCTCAGATTAATATTTCATCCATTGCTCGGGGCTGTGCAGATACTTTCTTCCATAATGTTGCACAATTGGTTGTAAAACCTTACACAGATGTGTGACAGCTGGTGGCGTCATCCTGTTTAGTGTCTCTGGCAAAGCTGAGGCCTTTTTCAATCTAATTTAAGAGAGCCAAAGTTCACGGCTCTCTGCTGAGGTTCAGTTTACTCAGACAAATTGAATATTTCCTCACAGCCACCATTAAATCTCCAGGGTTAGTGATAGTGAAGGATTCATATATTGGTGTTCCACTGAGGTCTTCAACCCATAAAATGAAGTTATTCACTAAATAAATGGCTTGTGGACAAAGTGACTATATTGCCTCTCTGCTTCCCTGTAGAAAAAGGAAGCCTGGAGATTTCAGTGTATGTGATCTCTTGATTATGAAGCAGTATGATGAGCAGGAGGATTTATTTAAGGTAATGAAGATACTCTCTCAGGAGGAAACATGATTTTTTTTAGGAAACAGATTTTGACACAAAGCCCAGAAACAGCTTTCCATTGAGAGCCATTCAAGAACTGCTGTGACTTGATATTGTCAATTTGGCAGGAGAGAAAGTTGCAAGAATTAAAATGTGTATCATTAAGCTACCACCATCATTAACTTTAAGACCATAGATAGTCTTTTTACAGATCATTGACTAATGAGACGAACTGATGGTTAATGCACCTGCATGTCATGAAACAACAACAACAACAACAACAACCACATTAATATATTTGTATTTCTTCTCAGAAGAGTTATATTCTTATTTTTCTATATTAATACTACTATGCAGTAACTATGCAGTACAGAGGTAAATAAAACAGCCAAAGATTCAATAGCCATCCTAGCTTGAAGATGTACTAAGACAAGGCAGCTAAATCTCAATGTTAGCATGTTAATAACAACATCAATAAAACACGTTGGATGAACGATGACCTGGATGAATGAGAACCTTCACCGACAACATCAATAATAATATACTGATGGGAATGTCATTAGTTTATGGACTGATGATGAAAAGTTAAATGATCATGAAAGATGTCCTGTGAAATGCAACATGATTGGTCCTAATCATGACGGGCCACCCAAGACATTTCGTTTAAAACCACAAACAGGAACCTTATGGTGGCACCAGAGGAAAAGTCAGGAGTTCATCAAGGTTCATCCTTTCATAACAACCCAACCAATAGTTTCTGAGATCATCCGGTCTGAGCCTAAGTGGTATTTATGGACCGTTCATGGACAGTTCAGCCATCAGTCCTGCACACGCGATGAAGGTCGGTCGGTCACACAGGTTGCCAGCCACAGATGTTTTCATGCAATACCTGCTGTAACTCCAAGTGTGCACATGTGTCGCATGTAGAGCGGATGTAACAACCATAAATAAATAAACCTGGAGGGGGCGTTTGGATGCGGCCACGTCACAATCTCTGGACGAGCTTACCTAACTAACCTTCTGTCAGTGCCGCTGCTGAGCCTGCAGCTCTGCGGCGGGGGCATCATACGTTATTTAAAACAAAAGAGGGAACCCATAGAAGCCAAAGATAACAGTGGTTGCAGTAATTAAACGGCTCCAGCTTGATGTATTGGAAAATGCTCAGCTTTTATACTGCCAGGCCCTGCTCGTTTACTAATCCATACCACAGGAAACGCGAATGTCGTTTCCCGTCTCGCCGCTGCAGTGGAGGATTGAACGCTGCAGTGGAAACCTTAGCCAGGAGAGCAGCAATTACATTACTCACATTATTGTAAACTGATCATGTGTGGAAAAAAATATATAATGGAGGAGGGGAGTTCAGCAGGGGAGCAGGCCCGAAGTCTCAGAGTTCAATTCGATGTGTTTCATTTTCTCTGAAAAGGAGCTCCAGCTGCTGGATCCATTTCAGCGGCTTTTCTGTAAGAGGGCAGGCCTGACTTCTTTATGATACCAGAGATGGCTTCATTGGCACATTCGTACTTATCACACCATTATGTGGAAACTCCCAGGCTGTATATGCAGCTTTTCCACATCTATTAACAGACTTCTGCTTTCACTGTCCCTCACTGTACCTAGTTTCAGCTATAGGTTTTATAGACCCAAAAGCTGGAGGACTAAACTTCCTTGGGTGATTTAAAGTGCATAATGTGGCCTTGTCAGTATGAGCCTGCGAGGTGTGTTTGTCTTATGGTTTTTAACCTGTGTGTCAACGCTATTGTCTGCAGGCTGAGACTGCTCTGACAAGAGAAACAACAGCATTTGCTCAAAAGGCTGTTATATAATATAAAGATTATGTGCAACCTCTGAGTTTTTGAGGATTAACAACTACTTGCAAGCACAAACTACCTGAAATAACCTGAGAATTCGAGAAAAAAACATCAGAAATGGTGTAATGGAGGAAGTCTACTTGGATGGTTGGTTAAAAAAAAACCCTTTTAGCTTTGCTACATGATGAACAGACTGTTTTGCTGTTCAGGCTGTTGGAAGTATTTTCACCACAGATCCAGAAATGTGGAAGCGCTCCAACATTCAGGCTCATGCTGTTTTCTCCCTCTAAACATGTTAAATAGGTTGAGCGAAAACCAAATCTGTAAAACTTCGAACTGGTATATTGTTATTGCAGCCACTGTGGAATTTCCCCAGTTTAAACCATAATTGATGCTCGTATCTGAACTCAAGACTCAAAGCTGCAGCGATCATTCATAAATTAATCAGCCATTAATCAGCCTCCTGTTGCGCTTAACTGCTGCCGGATGCACGCATGAAAAAGACTGTTGGCTTGGAAATCAATTCATGAATAGCTAGTTTTCACAGGAGAGTGCTTCTCCGTCCTGATCACTCTTTAAAATCAGCTCAGCTCCCACCGTAGACACTGCAGATAAGAAATTATTCAGAAGTTCTGGCAAAAAATACATAAACTCGCTTTTAATCCTGTTTTTCTTCTACTTAACTACACACACTTCGTAAAAAAACCCATCAGAGACGACACCCGTCTTTGCAGGTGCAATCACTTTAACACACTTCACATTTTATTTCATTAATTCTGAAAAATGCCACACGATGCAGCCCAGAAAGTGCAGTAATACTCTCATTATTTGTGCCTGTAACACTTTAAAAGTACCAAATGTTTAAAACAGTAGTTATAGCTGTATCTTTGTCCTCCAGTGACGGTAGCTGCTGGGCTTCCAGCTACTCATCGACAAGAAATTTGCCTCATGAATTACACATTAAACACAGCATCTGCCATTCAAAAGACCTTGTCAGTTTTCTTTTTTTCAAAGCTATTATGTAAATGTATTTCCGACATTTCTGACCCGTTCATCATTCTGTGTAAGTGAAACCGCTTTGATTGGTCAAATATTGGTTCAAACTGTGATCGTTGTTTACCGTCAGACTCCGCTGAGCCACTTTGGAGCCCAGCACTGTTTTTTTTTCACAGATAATGAGGCCTGTGATTACCATCTTAATAGGCATTAATAAGAAATGAGTGATGGCACAAGGCACATTTGCAAACAGTATGCAGAGAATGGAGTATCAAGGAATTAAGCACACTGGGGAAGGGGGCTATAATCTCATGAAAATTCAATTAGCCCACTTTAGAAATGGATTATGCACAAGAAATAAAGAAAAATAGGAAAACAAGAGCCCATTGGAATCAGATCGCAGTTGCCACACTGACTTTAACTTATAAACAGTCGTATTGTCCCTTTGCATTTTCTCATGAAACACAACACAAAGTCCCTTTGCGGTTTAAAGATGCGACCTCCTTCGTTTGTAGTTTGTTTCTGGAGATATATCTACTTATACATCTACTTGACAAGACTTCCATCATTAACTTCTCATGATTAACTAATCAAGGAGGTCCCATTCATTTACAGTTCATGCAACACTTGCACTATATTTCATCGATCTGTATCCAACTGATGCCATCTTTAGGAGGATTAAAGTGCTTGCCATGTGGTTAATGTAGTAGTTTGTCCTAAAATCATTTTTCAGATGGTCCAAGAACTTCAGATTCCCACATCCCACCACATTTCTGGATTGGGGGGGCTGCGTCCAAGCACTTCTGGAACAAAAACAACAAAACTTGACATTTACTTCACACCGAGATTGACCGGACGTGGAGATAAGGCAAAGTTTGGATTATTTTTTAATTAGTTACACAACAGTTGTGCCACTTTTTTACATGAACACATTTAATAACAATTAATGAATATTCAATAGTTGGTCTGACATTAACCTCTTATCTCAAAATGACTACTTTCTGGATATATTAGATAAAAATCAGGAGGTCACAGATACTTGTAATCTCTTTTAGGATTAAGATTGACTGTACATAGTTTTGTGCCAATCCATCTTGTGAATGCTGAAAAATCAGAGAATAACCAAAATTATTTGGATTTATCACTCAGTTTCATAGGATTTCTTTCCACTCCAAAAAAACAAAGATATTAGCTGAATGTGACCTTCCCATCACCCTAAATCGCATAATTAAATCACCATCCTCTGCCTTCTGTATCCTTGAAGTGCTTAACATACAGATATTCTGGTGTACTTGGATTATCTGATCTACGTGAGATTAGCACCATTAAAAAACACACAGACATCCAGCGGTTTCTATAACTCACTGAACTGCTGCAGGGAGTTTGTCTGAAATAAGTTCAATCATTGACCGGGCATTAAATCGGAATAATGGTTCTTTCTGTTTGGCTGCTGCTTCTGTTCCAGCGAGCTTTGTGGAGAAATTTCAAGGAGAGAGAATATAATGACTCTGCTTTAAATACTGATCAGTGTCCTCACTTAAAGCTTTTATTTCGTTCCTATTCATTCAATGCACTTTAAGCTTGAAAATGATTGTTAGTGTAGTCACAAAAGAAAAGAAAAAAAAAAAAAATATATATATATATATATATTTATATACAGCTGTAGATTTTCTTATTGAACTTGCAAAAATACCCAACAGAGCTTGAAGAAAACCTTTTCATCAAAGTATACAATAATATATCTTTAAAGCCGGTTGATGCTTGTTGACCAGTCAGTTTGCAAATACAAGAATCGATACAGCCTCAGCAGAGTCAAATGATGTGAAATGGAGAGTGGTGAACTCAGAAGTAACCCACTGTGCTGTAGTTTATCATATAAACCTCCATACAGGGCAAGTTAGAAACCACAAACCTAACCCAAACCTTACAAAAATAAATAAATAAAAAGCACACCTAATGCTAAAAATATAATAATATAACAAAATGGGCATTGTTACAGTCACAGACAATAACTGCTGTTAGCAAAGTCATGGATGGATAGACAGACAGACAGACAGACAGACAGACAGACAGATAGATAGACAGATAGATAGATAGATAGATAGATAGATAGATAGATAGATAGATAGATAGATA
>JBAJHX010000046.1:16328091-16356365 GCA_037176925.1 Amniataba percoides | reverse complement strand
GATAGATAGATAGATAGATAGATAGATAGATAGATAGATAGATAGATAGATAGATAGATAGATAGATAGATAGAGTTATTTCACTATATATCTGCAGAATTTCTTACAGAAGTGTTGATTGGATGCTCTGAATCACAGTGAGCTGATAATTAGGCCACTGGTGGGTCAACCTTTTCAACTGACAGGCTGAGGAGAGAAAAAAAAATTAAAACAAACTTCAAAGTAAGGAGTCCAGATTTGTGTGATAATGATGTAGACTGGGCACTTTACCAAATTAAGGTGGTGCGATACGCTGCACAATGATTTTCTTTGGAGCTGAGCTACAGCATGCAAATCAGAGCCGTAAGGAGGGCGGTGGAGGAATCTGCAGAAGTCACGGTTTTATTATGATACGTTTAATTATATTATAGATTTTTAGTCCCCTGTTGATTATTTTCTTGTCTTTTGACCTATCTATTATCGCTGTCATCTCTCGTGTTGTTTTTCTCTTGTGTTGTGTGCTGTTCATTGTCCTCCTCTGGTCCCTCGGCTGTTTTCTGTCTCATGTCTTGTCTTTCGTCCATTCTTAGCCTCGTCTTAAAAGTGTTCACTGCGAGGTAGATGACACTTTAGAGATTAGATCAAAATGTATGAGGGAATATAATATTTTGTTGATGCGGTTTGTCTGGTCTCTGCAGTTTTGGAGTATCTTCCCACGCACACCACATAATAATGTGTTAACTGTCCATGGTGACCTGGACGATACAAACCAATCATGGTGAAATTGGGGTGATAATCAGCCTTTCTGCTGTGCAGTTTTCCAGACTTTTAGCTTTGGACTTTAAAAATACTGATTCTAAATAGAAATTTGGCATTAGGAATGAGAGAAATTCCCTGCAGGTTTGAGGCTGTTTTCATTCTCTGCTTCCAAAACAATTTTGTTGTAACACCATCCAAAAGGGAGAAAACGCTGACCTGAGTCTCTATTGTTGCCTTTGGTGGCTTAGATGCACCAAGGACGGTATAAAATCTGAGAGTCAGTGACCTTACAACCAAACACTGCCCATTAAACCTATGTTCCTTCTATGAGGAGTGATTTATAGATCTCAGGAAGCAGCTTTTCCCCACAGGACTGCTGCAAAGGGGGAGTAATTTTCAGAAAAACACAGACACACTATTTCTTTGACAAGCACAATTCCACCAGATATACTGAATTTAATGTTGTCTCATAGCGCAAAACGGCACATTAATGAGAGAGAAATGTGTCCTTGCTGAAGTGTTTGTGTGATGGCTCAGGAAGAGGATGATAAAATATGCATGGTTTGCCCTTTGGTCTGAGACCTATGGAAAGTCCATGAATAATAGATGGGCTATAGCTCCTATAGATTTATCTGTTTATGTCGGCTTTCTTTTAAAAGAAGCATCTCCCTGAATTTGATATTATGGATTCAACATCAAACCCATTCTAACATCCTCAAAAGGCATCTACTCCTGCTCCTTAGATTTCTTCAGGGTGCATTACCGTAGCCTTGGGTATGTCTTAAAGCTTATTAAAAGTTGCCACAGTTTTAAATAAGCATAGTTTGGAAATGCCTGATAGTCATAACTATTAAAAGTTATTTAGTTCCTTGCTGCTTCAGTATGAAATTGAACTTCTGTAGTCCTCCGTCTCCATGTACAGCTGAGGGAAAATGGACATTAATGGCTGACTGCAGTCATGTAAGTCATCATCAATCTTCCTACTATTTGGCCTGACAGCGTTTTCCCCAGTATTAGATTAGAAACCTTTTTTTTTTTTTCATTTGCATGCCATTACACGGCACGGCAAATTGACGAGGTTTAACTGCCAGTCAAAGAGATACCTCGGAGAAGACCTTTGCCTGCAGGAGAGCCTCGCTCGGACAGAAATGGTCACCGCTTCACCTTAGCGGATGCCATTTTGGAAGGAATTCCACATTTCTTTATTCATGAGCGGCATACTTTGGCTTCTCCTCTTGCGTCAAAAGATGCCAGCAGCGAGACGTCTCGGGGAATCTTGTTGACAGTCATTGGATTTCAGGCTTGCCGAGTCGACAAAATGAGGCGAGTCAAGCGTGATGGCGGGTGCGTGAGGAAAACATGCATCATGAAAATGTGTATGTGTGTGTAAGCGGGAGTGTGTGCAACCATTTTCAGGAATATGTCTTCAATCTTTCCAAATAAAAAGCACTACTAGACACCTTCGCTCTCTGAGGCTTCAGAGAGGCAGACACTGTGCTTTTCCTTCCTCTCACAAAGTCTCTTAAAGGAATAATTTAACATTTTGATACAGATGCTTGTTTTCTTTCTTCTTTCTTTCTTTCAAAGTTGGATAGGAAGATCAATACCACTCTCTCTTCTGTACATTAAATCTGAAGCTACAGCCTGCAGGCAGTTAGAACGTATCTAATGAAAAAGACAGAAAATTGGGAAATGCAGGCTCTGGCTAGTATCGCGTTCATTTAAGAACTAAAGGGCAAAAAAAAAAAGTTTTTATGGTGGCTTATGCACCAGATTATTTCTTAGATGAATCTACAGTTACTGTGATGTCTGCTAGACCCCACAAAACACTGCACTGAGCCAGGCTAGCTGGCTATATGCTAAGCTAGGCTAACTTGGCTGTACCTGCATATTTTACGAATAAACATAACAGACATGGTGTCGATCTTCTCATTTAACTTTTGGCAAGAAAGCAAATTTCTGGAAATGACAAACTATTCTTTTAAAGCTGAAGTATTCTAAAGAAGTTTAAAAACTCCAAATCACTTTGGGCTCTCTGTCCGATTTGGCTTGTAAAAAAAGACTGTGGCAGGGACATTTGAAGGATGGCAGCGAGATCTGAGGCTGGCAAGTAAAGCGGTATATGTTGGCAGGGGGCTTTGAGGGAAGTATTAATAAAATATGTTATCTGAATTTCAGATTCAGCTAATATGACCTCTAGTTTCACTTTGTTCTGTTTGTTGGCCATTCACAATTCAGCTGTGGGTTTGTGAATAGGTGCTGAGAGCTCAGGCACATCTGGAGAATGAAACTGAGGTCTGCTTTTATCTCGCGCTGACCTCGATCACATCCGTCTCCTCGGTCCTCTGGCCTTCACCTGCAGCTTCTACCAGGGCCGGATGACACCTGATGAGATGAAGCATTACCTTTAGATGATCTCCAGCGGATCTCATACACAGCACACGCAGGGCACACAGTTCATCACACTCTTGCTCAATAACACCACTTCACGCTCATCCTTCCTCGGCCATCAATGGTTTATAGACCACAAAGAGAGAAAGAAATGGACAGACATGTAAAGAGAAAATGATAAAAACCACAAATAGATAGTGAGAAAATGCTGGAAGGAGATTAAAAAATGTCCGCTCAATATCTAGGAACTTATAAAAGCAGCCATTTCAAAGGGTGGAGAGAAATTCCATGAATCTGGGTGATAAAACTTGGAAAACAGATGAGAACAGGCCACATGGCCACAAATATGAAATCAGCTCTGTCAGTGAGCTCTGCAAGTTACACACACCTGATCATCTCAATCTGACAGCTTCTGCCTAAAATCATCAACTAAACTGCTCAAGTTGATCCTCTAGAAAAGGTGTTAACACTGCAAAGCAAAACTCAGGAAATGAAACAACCCACGCCTGATTAAAGATAAAGTGTACTGTGCCTCTTTGTGGTGCAGCAGTCAGATAATAATTCAAGACGGCGTTTGTCTGTCTAGGATACTGACTCAGCTTCGAGGCATGTTACGTCTAAGAATACACAAATAAATCTTATATCTGTATCTACATTAAACATTTTTTCGTACTGGGTGAGAGAAAGCTGTTTACTCAGCAGTGTGCGTCTGAAGGAAGGCATCCAGAGTCAACCATCATGAACGGACGAACCTGTAAATTTTCTCAACTCAAGGATGCTTCCTCTTCAAATTGCAGGTCAAGTGCTCCTCCAGGAGCTGAATCCATTAATAGTAATGTATTATACAAGAGGCTCTTCAAAACAGAGGCAAACAAAGCAGGTTTTGGGAAAGTCTCAATATCTAACCTCCGGGACACACTGGATGAAAGCACAGAAGGAACAATAAATAATTTGGTTGTTTGTGCATGCTAAAATGAAATTACAGCCAATGGCAAGGTCTATATGATTAGTACATTTTGGCTTCATTAAACTATAATTAACCTAAAATGTGCCTTTGGAGATAACAAGCTATCATGATTACTGTGAGGTTTTTACCCTTCATTTCAAATTACCTTTCGCCTTCACTCAATAATGACAAAAAACTTTGTACACTGACATTCTGAAGAGACGTTGGAACAATTGAATAGAAAAAACCCCAACAATTTTTCTATGGGAAAAAAATCCTCAAAGTTTCTACCTCGATTGCTGACAACAAAAAAATGAAAAGAACCTTCACTACAAACTCCCAGAAGTGCATCAGCAGTCTTTGGAGCTCGACCACAGGAGGTCTTAAAGTAGAAGTGGTTCCTCTCTTGTGATTTAAGTAAAATACCGGCCGTACACTGAAAAATGCAGGAGTAGAGATTTATCATCTGGGAAAAAAGAAAACATGACAGTGTAACAATTTAGTGGAGAAAAGCCATTGCTTTCAGTGGGAGTTATATATGAAGGGCTGCAGATATAGAATCCACTTCTTCCTTCCCTTGAGCAATGAATGATGGAGGCTGACATGTACAGTGCTATTGATCTGAAAGAAGCAGCATGTTTCCAGTCCAACCATCTGTTCATACATATTCAGGATGCGGTAAGTCTATATGCACGTCATACACGTACAATATACTTTACTCCCAACATGACCATTTGGCGAATTGAGTGTTTCTCGATATGGAAATTCTCCCCACTGTTCCCTCCACTGGTGCAGCACATTAGACTCCCACATACAGTTATTGTGTCTCATCTGCTTTGTAGTAATTAAATTTTTATTTGTTTGGGAATATAAAACACTAAAGCAAAACATGCAAGACTGGATTACTAACTGGACAAAGAAAGAAAGTCCCCAGACTGTCAGTGGTCCCAATGGTCCATGGTTTGAGATAATTTGATTTATCATCAATGCAAACTAAAATGCAAAGACCAAAGTCTTTACAAAATGTTATGGCAATCCATTTTACAGTTGCCTGTGTATTTCAGTCTGCAGCAAAGTGAAAAAGCAATTGGTCAACAGACCAAGCAACAAGTGGAAACAGCCATCCATAGAGCCATGACTCAGCCCAGTGTCCTCAAATGGGGGTGGGCGATGAAGAGTTGAATGGTTGGTCCCATGAAGAAATACTAACACAAGAAATCTTTACCCAGAAAAACACATCAAACACAAGGATGAAAAAGCATGAGAATAAATTAATCATAAAACTACCAACGTTAAAATTCTGACAGATTTCCGTTTTATTCTTAATATATTAGAATATGACAACATTAAAAACTATTCTTCCATGACTTACTATCATTGCCACCTGGTTACATAGTTATTCTTTGACTGAGGACATAGCTAGCATATGTGAGTATGCCCTCCACTGAAAGGACATCTTTGGTGGAGGATTCAGAGAACAAAGTTGGACAGACCCTTTGAACATGCTTTTAAATATTTCAGATAGCACTGATCAGATTAGGAATGAGAGCCAATGTAGGTCACATAGATCTCAGGTTGTAACCTTACACCAAATCAAAGTAACATGAGACAGACTTTGAACTTCACATAGAGCCATCCGGATGACCTTGGGATCACATTTGAAACGTCCCATTGTTATTGAACATGCGACAGAGATAGCACAGACAACAACTGTTTGTAGTCCAATCAATGGCAGGCCTTTACCGGATTCTCCTTTCTTCGCCACGGGGCACGTTGTTTCGTTACTGCAGATTAAAAAAAAGGTAGTGCAGACAGCAACGGTTGGCAAACCTCAAAAGGGATTTGAGGCTACAAATAAAAGATGATGGTGATGTGTTGTGAGGAGCGAAACGAGACGCTCGGTGTGTATTGAGGAGGAACCAGTTTGGAATGAAGCATTTACCATATCTGCCTCACTGAAACAAAAGGATGTACGAAGGTAAATGAGAAACACACAACTTCTGTGCATTTGGCTCGGGGGTGGTACTTCATCCCCAACTCCTTCAGCGGAGCTCAAAGCCGAAACAAAAGACATCCATATAGAAGATATAGTAGTGTGTACGTTTTCAGACAGTCAAATCACACAGCTGTCTCTTTCCCTCCTGAATATTTTGCCAGCTGCTTTTTGCAACAGCCAGAACAATGCCAATTTTTAGGTGTGCAGCTGAAGGTGTATTGGCCTCTAAGCGCGATGAAAGGTGTGATTTAGGGGTATATTTTAGCTTAAAATGCACCTGCCTACCTTCTGGGTTTTTTACAGAAACTCTTTAAGCCATTTTTCTTTCACATGGATGAAAGATTACCTTTAAAAATATACGAAGGACTCTTGGCACATCAGCTCAGGAAAAATTGACCATTTGTTAAACCCCTCCTCTAACAGCTACTGTCCGATCAGAGCTTAGCGACCACAGTTAGGCCCAGCGGCTCGGTCAATCCTTGGATTTCTGCACACATCAAAGTGGTGTGCATGGGGTTATAGTAGGATCAATACTCTGCATGGAAACAGACTGATGATGATGGACCCCAAGAAGTATTTTTAGTAGAGGCTTGCTGGTTACAAAAAGCCAAATTCATCTAATATGTGGGAGTCAGGATGCCACTATATGAGAGTTTTATCCAATATTAGCTGCTTTTCATCCAACTCATGAAGCTGATGTTTAATTAGCTAGCAGCAGTTGTCACTCATCAGGTAGGACGATTTCAAGTGCTAATTCGGCCTCTATTCTCCATTCAAAGTGCTTATGTGCTAGAATGGAAAGCTTGACAGGCGTAACAACAGTAACAAAGAGGGGCAATTGAGACAAGATCCAGACTGGTGAGGTCTGGAGAACACGGTGCTCCAGCTCAGTGGCTCGTAGTTATAGATAGGAATAGGTAAGATAAGAAGGAGAGAGTCCACTCAGAAAACCCTCTTTTGATTAAAAATAAAAATAACGTCAGATTTAACTTTTTGCATTGGTTAAGAGAGCGATATTTGAATTCCTAAAGCCAACATTACAATATGTAACTTGTGTTGGTAATTTACTGAGATATATTTTTAGTCAACATTTGATCTCTTTATTAGGTGAAAAAATGTGTTGAGGCATAGTCTGCCCAGCAACGTGACAAATATAGATTTGTTGTCCCAAAATCATCTCGATTTCATGTATGTCAGTAAATGAGGACATACCCAAAGACAGATAATTACTTGCTAATTAACCCTATGACAACAAAAAAACAAACGCAATGTGCCATAATCAACTGGTGATGAGTTAATTACGTCCTCTTAATGAACAGCTTTGTGGCCTAATTCACTGTCCAGGGAAAACCACTGCACACATCCAGAGCGTGTCCACAGCACTGTTTTTATATCCCATCAGATCAGGAGTTGTGATAGGTTTCAAGTTGTGGAGGTGATGAGCTCCTTATCGCAAAGCACATGTCCCTATCTTACCATCTCTTATCTAACGGATTTCTGGCCCTGGGAGCTGATTGCATAACAGGCACGACAGACCAAAAGTAAAAGCTTGCAGGACGGAGTGAGAGTAAGGACTAAAGGAAGGGTCAGCGTCGAACTCAGCAATCTGCTGACCTTGGTTTTCTTGTAAAGACACTCTGAAACATGAAGAGACATTAATGGATAGGCTCACCATAGTAACACTCCTCTCTCTGTCTATTTGACCCTTACTTACTCTCCTTTTCCCGACCTTGGCTGGAAAAAGACATTTCCACTCCCAACACAGACGAAGTTTTAGGTTTAATGATGCCCCTGTGGTTTTAAGCCAGAGGCCTGAGGGGCTGCTATAACACTGGAGGACTAGACCCCTCAATATATAACACAAAAGGACACACATTGTATGTACAGTGTGTTGTACTAGTGAGTTGTACCAGATACTCACTAGCAAGAGGGAGAGGCTGAATGAACAAAGCCACTCACAAGCCCATTTAGGAGGAAACCTTATAAAATAGATATATTTTCTTGTCTTTGCAGAAATCTAACAAATGAGAAACAACGTGTTAATCAGTGAACTTGAGGTGTTCATAAGCAGACTTTTTATCCCCTCAGCACAATGCCAGGCCACCTTTCCCCCTGTTTCTATGGTCTTAAAGCTAAGCTAAGATAACAAGCTGATGGATGTGTCTTCATATTTACCAGACAGACATGAGAGTGGCATCGAATCATATTTCCCCAAATTCTCTAAGTCAAAAAAAGACAATTGTTCTGCTTAGTAATGTCTTCATTTACAAGAAAGATAAAGGAATCTGTCATCTGCATAAAGATTAGTCACTAGAAACAACCCCTTTGCAATGCAGAGTGAATCTGCTCATCTACTTGAAATGGTGACACTGAGATGTTTTCTAAAGGCAGACACGTCTACACATCACTGGCTCTGCGCTATCACAGCATCCCGCTAATGTTGCCAGAGCTGCCCCAGGGAACAAAAAGATTATGACTGCCTATTGCTGTTTGTGCCGTATAATGACAGTCTCAGTTCAGCACCTAGGAAACCACAGTAACGTACCACCAGATTTAATGAAATGAAATGTTTTAATCAGCTTGAGGCTGTGGAGAAATTGGTCTCAATCAATAGAGTGCCAGGTAGTTATATATTCATTAGTGTATTCAACATTGATTAAAAGTTTCTCACAGACTGTCAGATGTGGATTTTATCAGGACGACACTTGGATGCAGCAATGCCCTTTCCTGTGCTCTGATAACGCCATTAGTTATAATTATGAATCCCACTGTTAACTTATAGATTCTCTCTTTAATTAGAGATGCTATAAAACCAATAAAGACACAGCTCCCTATTCTTTTTTTTTTTTTTTTGGCACAGATATGGCTGATTGAACAGAATAAATCAATGCGTCTCTGACTGATTTCCATGACAGGGCTCTTGGTTGTCAGGGGCAACCAAGTAGATCACACAATGCCATTAAAGGCAGTGGTGGCAGAATGAAACACTTGCATCATCCAGAGAAGGTCTGTCACTTCGTGCTGTCTTTGGAAAACAATGAGAATACAGATCTTAAAAAATCTTTGTAACTGTAGGAATATTTGAGTGCCTTTGCAGAAAGGTGCAGTAGGTTCAGAGCCAAAAGTCTTTTTACCAGCGTCAGAGCAAGTCATGCTTATATAAGCAGATGTAGCTCCAGCTTCAGTCAAGAGAACCAGTTTGAAAGAAAACTTCCACATGAACTCCCCTGTCTCCTGTCCTAACTGTCTGTCTCTGTCTGTCTGTCTGTCGCTCTCCTCTCTGCATTAAAAAGTAAGACATCTGCAGCTAACTGACATGGTAAGCATGTCAAATTGATGGGCTATTTTTATCCAAAAAGCAAAGGGAGGGGGCAGAGTCCATTTATAAAAGCTTCGCCTGAAGGTAGGGCTTTCAAGGGACAGATAAAGCAGCTATTTCCTATAGGAGAGATTTAAGCTGCTTTTTATTTATTTCTTTATTTATTTTAGCTTTGTTGTATCAGAGTTGAACTTGGACTTGGCTTAGAAGTCAACACAGAACAGTTGTTTATTGCAAAGTCAATACGGCTGGTCTTCCAAGACATTGGTTCACCAATGTAATGTGTATGCTGTCGAGCTTTTTTTTTTCTTTTATTGATTTCTACTTTACACACTTCTTCTTTGATACACAAATAAAAGAATAAGTCTCCAAATGAGCAGCTGTGTCCATTTTCAGTTTGCAATGACACTGGGAAATGCAGAGTTGCGCACGGTTGACTTTTTGTTTTTAGCTTCACACTTCAAATTACTGAATGCTGAAAAGTAGTGCAAAACGTCAGCTTGATTTGTTTTTCAATCATTTTCAAAATGGATAGGGAGATTTTGAAAACTTGTAATATGATTATATAAATGGGTTAATTTTCCCATTCCCTCAGGTACAATATGTGTCCTCACTAATGTGAAATATGGAAATAAATCACCCATACACTCCCCTAGATTTACTGCTGCCGTGAAACTTAAGCTTATTATGTGTTGTCACGGAAGTCACCTTGAGACATTTGCTTGTGGGACAATTTACTCTTGGAACATTTTAGAAAACTTTTTACTCACAATGTAAAGTTTTGCAGGAAAATTGTCAACTCCTACCCTAAAGAGAGCAATTTGAGTGTCCAAGGGAGCGGGTCAAATATTCATAAGCTTTCAGGGCTGAGATGTCAAGTGTTTAAAGTATTTAAAGTTAAAAGTATTCAGTGCATAAAAATGTCAGAATGATTTAAGAGCAGGATTTCATTGTTGTTGACGGTTGAGAGGGATCTTATTTTGAAGTCATTTGTACATGACTAACAATTATTTTCATAATGGATTAATCTGCTAATTTGTTTCTGAAATTGATTGTTTGGCTTGAAAAAATAAAGAAAAATCATGACTGATAATCAAAATAATGTTGAACCCAAGGTGACGCCTTCACCCTGCTGTCATAACAAAATCAAAATAATCAGCAATCTTCACACTTGAGAAGCTGGAACAAAAGTTTTTGACATGAAAAATTAAAATAGCTGCTAATTAATTTCCTGCCAATGGATTAATCAACTGATCATTTCAGCTCTAATTTATAAACTGCAGTGTAGTTTAATCTATAAAAGAGGAAGATATTTTATAAGCTTTTCATTTATATTCAAGTAAATTAAAGTACCTCAAATATGTATTAAACACAGTACTTCTGTCAGCAAAGTCCTGTTTTTTTTCCACATCAGCTATCATGTATATGTGAGGTGACGCAGCAGTGAACACGTGACCATACAGCTCATCTCACACATGCATGCTCAAGAGAAAGAGGATGTAAAAGAAGGAAACTATAAATGATATAACTTAAGGAAACCTCGTTTTTTAATGAGTGACATTCTGCGTGAGACTTCATGCTGATTATTTTCCTCACCGAGGGCTGCTTTCTGTGTTCATTAACATTAATTCAAACCCAAATCAATACCACAGTTACTGTTCCGAGAATTTTAGGAAAGTTGCAGCTACTGGAAAATTAAATTGATCAGTTTAACCACTTTCTCAGTGGCCTCGAAGCCAAATAAGTTAATTTTGTCTGCTTGGAACCCCGCTGCTTCTGTTTACAGAGCAACATTCAGACTGCACAGTGCCGGCAAAGCACATCCCCACTGTGTTAAAATGGCAGTGTGAGCGGACGCGCCCATCCCACTGATCTGTTACACTGATTAATGCACAAACATGCAGTCAAGACTACATTTGCACGCGCGACTGATGTCGTTTTAATATCTGCATTTCAAATGTCTCTTTATCACCCCGCAGTATACGACACATCCCCTCCCCGGCGCGTCTGACAGCCAGGACTAAGGAGGATGTAATTTCCCCTGGTCTCCAACTCAAGTTTAAATGAGCCAGCTTGTCAGGAAAGCAGACACTTTCAAAATATGCCTATTAAAGAAAAAACACTCTGACTTCCCTTAAATGTCAGAGTGAACTATCAAATAGAGTCTGATTATTCAAAATGATACTTTTTTGTGGGGAGACAGTATTTAGCAAAACAGAAAAACAAATTCTAGCATAAGTAATGAAAAGAGTGTTGACAAGCGCACATCCAAGACGAATCTGGGTCCTAATTATAATATATTTAGTAACTCAAGTTGTGCTTTGATAATGTTGCACGTTCAGCCTGGAAAAAGTGCTAAATAAAGCGCTCTGTGCAGTGGAGCTTTTTCACTTTAAACCCAGGAAGGATCTGGATGCAGACAATCAGACAGAGGAGGTCGACTTAAATGCACAAACTGTGGACGTGCAACAGTCTGCAGCCAGAAAAATAGACCCACATGCAAAAAAAAAAAAAAGCAAACCAGTGACAACCAGCGCTGCAACAGCAAGCAAAGACAATCTGCTGACTGAGAGTGGCTGGTGTTCTTATGGAGGGCTTAATGAGGAACAGGTGTGGCTCGATGAGGGGGTGAGGGACAGGTGTGCAGGAGGGGGCGGGGTCAGGTGACTGGCAGAGGCGGAGAAACTCAAGAGGGACGTCCGGTGGACAGCAAGGTGTGTTCTGGAGAGAGTTCAGAAAAGCAGGAAAAGCAGGAAATTGTATTGGAAGAGTTTTAAATGTTAACCTGCAGCCAAACAACATTATTTCTTATCTGCTGCTTCTGATCAGTAAACTTTATTTCCTGATTGAGAGGCTGGACACCGGAGGGCTTCACGACTTCTTGCGTCAAAACTTGACTAAGTTTAACTGCATGAAGCAAAGAGAGTGGGGTCATTTCACAATTCATTCACATGGAAATGAAAGGGAAGAACATTTCCGTGTGACTGCACTTAAAAAGTGTGAGTGTTTAATGGTGAAGTCAAACTGGGAAATAGCTCCCTATCCGTATCCATGACAACACTTGGACATGACCTGACTTCTCATTTATATCTTAATGCCAGACGTCATGCAAGCAGCCGCTCGGGTGTAGTGACGAGCGTACGGACAGTGACAGAAATGAATGACAGTGAAATGTTTAATAAAACATCACGTAATTTACGTGCGAGTTTCTCTGGTTTGTTCACAGTCCTACCAGCCTTTCCACCGCCTGTCCCGCCTGCTTTTAGCTACATCAGGTGGGGACGTTTCACCTGGTGGGATCCAGTCTGGCTGCAAATCTGAGGCATCTGTCACCGTGAGAAACGATACTGCTCCATGACACACGGAGGAGTCGGACCTGGAAACAGAAAAATAGTGCTTCTTATTGCAAAAAACAACCGAAAAAATGACTGCTTATGTGTATATGACTATATGTAAACTATATATCACATATGGAACATGTGTCATTTTATAACATTAGTATTTAATATGAACTGCTGATCATATGTGCGAGAGTCAGCTGACAGGATGGCAGCATGTGCAGAAATGTGATCATGCTCACAGGAACCATCTGTTCTTCAACAGTGAACCTTTGATGGGGGGTAAACATCGAGCCCAGTTAGAGGCCTCTGATGTTGTTTTCAGCATTTCAGCACTCTGAAGATGCTTTCTATACATCTCGTAGCCATTTTTTTTAAGCCGTCACGCTGATGATTTATCACTCCAGGGTTGTGCATCTATCAGGAAACTTATAGATCTTAGGATTTACATTAATAAACCGACATTTTAAATCTGTATAAGCTGACCGAAGCACCAAAGAAAAGAAGTTTCTCCTGCTGAGAATAAAGATGGGCTGAAGTTTATTCAGATGGCAGTGGTTTATTTGAAATTTTAGTGCTTGACTTGAAATGTTTGTGCTTTATTTCTACTCATAATGAATCTCAGCGGTTTGCCCACAGAAGCAGCTTGCGACCACAGTGCTTCATGACATCCAGTGACTCTCCGTTCAGTTCATTAAAAGTACAGATTAGAGATAACGAAGGCATGTCTGGAAGAGGCGGTTCGCTTCCAAATGAGGGTCCGCTCGTCCAAGTTTTTATTTCCTCCGCTTGGTGCCAAAGTTTCTCCGTTTGAGACGCGTATTCTTTGGAAGTTCATTAATCGCGTCCCCTGCTGAGCGTATTTTTGTTTGATTTAAATGTCATCCTCTGATTACAAGTGTCGCCTTCTCACAGGGAAAGAGTGCCAATCTAGTGGCTTCCTCTCTGTTTCTGGAAGGTTCGTTTGCGGAGGCTTGGCTTGAGCAACTGGAAGTTTTACTGTCATGCTCGCTGGAGAAAACATAGCTCGATCTTTTACCTTCTGACTGAACGTTAGTCGCTTCCGAGCGCACAATTTAAAAAAATCTCAAATGTCTTTTCTGGGAGACGTGCGGCGGCTATAGCTCCGAATTTCTTTTTTACGAGCTGTTATGAAGGACAAAAACACGTTTATTTACAACACGAAGTGCACAAAGACAGCTAATAAAACAGAGCAGTCTCACCAGCCGAAGCTTTTGTTTTGGACCTTGATAGTTTTCTTTTAAAGTTCAAAGCTGCTTGCTGCACTTTTGGGGTTTTATTCTCTTCATTCAATTCAAGAACATTAATCAGCGATGAAATGAAAACTATGTAACATTTACATGAAATTTAATGAAATGAATATTATATTTTGCCAAAAATAAAAACATGCATCAAGTTACAAAAGCATGCATGTTCAGAACAAGTGTACAGAGAAATGGGAGACACATTGTTGTGCCAGGAGAGTGACATTATATAGATTATGATGTTTTGATATATTCTCTCAGGAGGGTCTGTAGGTAGAAGGTGTAATCATCTAATCAACGCCTTGTGCCCTACATCCTCAATATGATGAATAATTTGCCATATTACCATAAACAAAACTACTTTTACCATGGAAACAGACAAATATCCATGTCAGATGTCCATACTTAGTTTTTTTGTCTGCAAAGCATGTGTCAGAGATATCGTGTGGATTACAGATTTTTATTCCATGACACTCCTCCATCTGCAGGACTCGCAGAGACATCCCACTCGTGTGTCCTCTTCGCTCAGGGTCACGTCAGGTTATTAACAAATACATATTTCACGATTCAAAGAGCGTTATCTCTCACTCCTGACTGGGGCCGCTAATCGTTCGGTTTTGTTCTTCTCATGGAGCGTCCTCCCCTCCACCAGATGCAAATAGGCACTGAATAAGACTTTCCCCTGGGATGAGGCGGCGACGCTTCTCCCGTCTCACAACATATTGTGTAACTCTGTTTTTCTTCCCTCTCCCGTCTGTCTCTGAGTTTCTGCGTTTTCACACCACTTTCGTCTGGGATGTGAACGTCCACAGAGGTTGAAGGAACAGCCGGCTCTGTGAGTACGCTGTTACTCATAATAAAAAAGAAAAAGGAAAACCCTGATATAGCAAGAGTGTCGACTCCGGCTCGTGTTCAGCTGTGTATTTATGGCTTCCCTTCCTCGACTTTTACTGCCAAAATGTCCATCTGTGTGCTGCAGAGGGAATGGATGGCTGGCCCAGACTGGTGCACCACATTTAATCACAGGAGGTACCTGTGCAAAATATATTTATGACAGCAGTCAGAGAGCCTCTCCATGTCACCTTGTATGAACCCTCTAATTGCATTTACTGGTTGACCTTGGTGGTGTAGCTCACCCGTCACCTGCCTATCTCTGCCGGATGACTAATTCTTCAGCCTTCAACCCTACCTGACTAATGTTTGACTCTACCAGCAATATTATTGGCTTTTTCAGTCTTGAATGCATAAATTACTGTTAATAGACCTCAGTAAGACGTGATTTAAAACCACTTGAACTGTTGGGGTTGGTGGGGCGGTCGATCAGATGAATGTTTGTCTTTTCACTCACAAAAACTAAAAAATACAGTTTGAAAAACACATTATAAATCATATTTATGTGCCACTTTTTCAAATATGCTCTATTGTGCTGAGCTTTCTTCACCTCATTTTGGTACACCGAACCGTAATTGGCTCCTTACTGCCACCTGAGACAAAAACACCTACTGCTAATTGATGTTTTTTTTTTTATTTGAAATTTATTTTTGAGTTTGACATCTCTGCCATTGAAAGGTGATGTGTAAATAAAGTGTCTTACTTACAGACTACTATTATTATTCTTCAAACTGCTCATCATTTATGTCTCTGGCACATGTCCCAGTGTCAAAACGAAGCGTGATCACAAGGCAAAAACCGGCGACACGTGTTCATTTCAGCGTTTTTCGGACAAGCGCAGTCACACATTCACACACTTCCACTGGCACAAAGGAGACAGAAAAACATAAAAAAAGTCTCTATGTTTTGAAATGAGGAGCTTCTAATGTGCATTAAGTGTTTTGTAGACCACGCTTTAAGTTGAGCTCTCAGGATAAGTGTACGTACAGACAGCCATCACAAACAGGCCTGTCCTTCCTGAGCATGAAGTGCGTCACACCGGCTTCAAGTATCGTCAGACAGTATATAATATTCAGGCTCTCAGTGTCCCCGTTGACTGCTTTTCTTTTACCAACAATAATCTCCTGAAAAGTGAGTGTTGTGTCTAAACTGAAGCTGAAACAAAGAGTTTCTGTCCACAGTTACCACATCACCGAGGACAAGCGCTAACTGGAATGAAAGACTCAGCCTTGTGCACTGTTGATTTAGTTACTTACATCATGGTAAGGAATTAAGTAAATGTTCATTCAGTGGCGTAAAAACATGGCCTGGAACTTCTCTTCTAACTAAACAAACCTTAAACACGGCACGACGCACGTGAGCGCATGTTTTTACATCACAAATTTAAAAGGCCGGTAATAGCTGGGGGACGAAAGGTTCACGGGCACGTCTTTAAATTCCCAATTTGCCAAACAATAAAGATCCTGCTGATTCAGTGACTCCCTTCAATCAACATCTGATTGAGGGCTTTGCCTCATTGATCTGACGGGCCCCCAGAGGAGGCTTTTCTTTCTGCTGATGCCGAGGTGTTATTAGCCGTTCTGTCGCAAATAAAACGCCACCATTTATGCAGGCGAGGCTGCAGTTTACAGCTTGTATATTAAAAAAAAAAAAAAAAAAGATGGAACAATGCTGATAATGGTGTTTGCATCAAGGCCGGAAAGGAAGAGAGAGTTCCTACATGCACTTCTCTGACATGTTTAGTAAATTGATTTCAAATAAAAAAAGGTATTTATGGACCCACACACACACACCCGACACACACTGAAACAAAAGCTGCTTCGCCTGAGCGTGGATTCTTTGTGTTTTTACTGCCCTCCGTTGCCGCGTAGGTTTACACAGACAGTAACTCAGACACAATTCTCTCATTACGCTGCCTTCATATCTATGGTAATAAGCCGTGCTTGGGAGAGGCACATAAAAAAACAACTCCTGACTGGGAGCACTTTTCATCAAACATCACTACGGGGTCGCTTATCATTCCTCACCACCGCTACTATCTTCTAAAACGATGTCTGCCGAGTTGTCAACAAAGAAGTGTATTAATACATCACACAGCCTATTAACTCTGTGCTGTGTGAAGAGCTGACTGTTCTACTGTACATGCCAGTTTTCTGCCCTGCTCATGCTGACATATCATTTAGTATCTTTAGTATTCATCAGAGTACCCATCCTCTCCGTTGGTCTGTTATTTATTCTCTGCATAAGCTTTATATATTCCTATGTGGACTTTTGCTTCTGGTTAGACATTAAACAGCATTTCCTTATTCTGGTGCACAAGAAGTAAAATTGAATCTAATCTAATATACTTATTAAAAGTACTTTATTTTAATCTCCTGTTTGCATTGCTACAACACAAACTGTGCAGATTAGCATCGCTTATGAAATGTCTTCAGGTTTGGACAGATAAGAAGGATGCAGGGGATAAAAATATCTAAGCTCAGAGAAAACAGGAGCATTGCATCCCTTTTTGTTGCAATCTGATAATCTGCTTAAAAAATCAGGTGAAAATTTGCCTCTTGGATACTTTAATTTTACTTGACATGATGTTGAACTTTTAGATAACGGGGGGGTGGATGTTTTCAAAAAATCCAACACTCATATGAGAGCAGAGAATGAGTTATATTTCTCTTCATTTGGAAATAAATAGATTGAGAATCTCCATTTCTCAGTGTCAAGTGAGCGGCGTGATGTAAGCTGAGATATTCTGCAATCAGCGCGCCGCCGGCTGCAATATCACAGAATCAGTAATGTGAGTGGAGCTGAAAGCTGTAAATGTTATAGGTAAAATGCTGAAAGCAGAACCGATAGCCCACTTTTGCACATCTGAAGTTACAATCTACCCCACGCTGAGTGCATGTGTTAGTAAAAAAAGCCAGTAAGGATGTCGTTTATTTCCTGCTGTATCACTGCAGCTCTGCTATTTTTTTTTTTTTTTTACAAACAACTTTGGTGGGGTGGGTTTGTACTGTGAGGAGTGAATCCAGCTGGGAAATCAGAGTGAGGTTAGTGATTGAAGAAGCCAGAGCTCAACAACAAACTGAAGCGCAGAAGTGATCGATACGCTTCAACTGTAACTACAAGCGGGTTAAACTTTAAAACTGCGTAAATAAATCAAGTGCACAGGGGGAAAAAAACAACTCTGATTCTTCAAATCTGCAAACTGTGGTGGGTTTTAATGCATTTTTTCTCTTCAAACAGAATGAACGGCATGTGACTTGCATGGAAATGCTAGTCAGGTGTTAAGCTGCAGAAGCAACCCCCCCGGGGAGGAACAGACCTTTCCTTTGACCTGGATTAAATATTGATGGCCTGCGATAATGGAGGATAGAGCACAAATGTCTCTGTCATGGCACAGTGAGGGGTGAGGGGTCAATCCTTTGTTAATGAACTTTAGGAGGGGGGGTTTATTCGTGTATGTTTTCCCAGGCCCTGAGATTAGCCGTAAAATGTCGATTCAGAATTAGAATTTAGATGCGTCCGTGTATCTATTCCAACACTTCTCTGTCATTAGCGAAACATGTGGGCCGCACTCGCACGGCTGCACTAAAAGTTAACCTTCAAATTTAATTAAAACTCCAGACAGGGAAAAAAAACTCGCCCCCTTTGACTGATGTGTGATTAGTTGCTAAAAATCTGTGAGCAAATTAGTCAAGCGAAGCAGACGGCCTCATATATCCTGCATCCATGCTGCACGTCAGGATGCTGCGATACTGAGCCTTTTCTCTGTGTTGATGGTGGTATTGTTATGATGATGTGGCTGTAACCTCAAATTTAAAACAAACAAAAGTCATCATGTTCTTTTAAAAAAGGCCAAACATCAAAGTTCTGCAGTAAAGTTTCTCACTTTGGGGAAAAACTGGACCAGAAGAGTGATTCTGATCACTTTTTCCTGTAAGAAGAGGTGTCGCTGCGATGGGATTTAAAAAAAAAGGTGTGATCTTACACTGACATCTGGTGGAAGATGTGTGAGCCTGCAGACTAGTTGAGCCAAATGATCCACATATAACTCTTTGGTTTTGACATCAAAATCTCTTTTTCCAAGCCAGACCAGGTGGTTATTCTGTTTTATTTTGCCAGGGAGTGCACAATCAATCAGGTTTTGTTTTTTTTTGTTTTTTTAATGAAATGATGGCAAAGACTTTATATGATGTGAAAATGTAAGAACAATCTGGCAAAGAGATCATAATTCAAACATAAGGGAGGATATATTAAGAAAAAAATAGTGTCTTATGCCAGACAAAAGTTTGGACTTACAGTCTTTATTAGCGCTTCAAGGATTATTGTGAGCCATTGGAAGAGTCAAATAAGGCCGGTTTGGTGAATGATTGAATTTAATGAAGGACATCGCCTCAGTTGAATCTTTAATTGTGAGGACTAATAAATACCAAGAGATGTTTTATATATATGTTGTTGTTGATGTGTTTTTCTATTGCTGTATTATGTTGATTATATTTCCTCAAAAAAATAAAAAACTGGCGAAGAGGGCGTCATGAAATCAGTTTATGCTTCATGCTACAAAAAAGTATGGATGCAATAAAAATATAAACTATCCACATAGTATGAAGTATATACACATCATCCAGTTAAGATGCATAAACAAATATGACTCTGTAGAATAATCATAAGTAAAAACTGCACATTTTAAAATGCAAATGCAAAGAGTTGTACACCAAGATCCTTTAAAACTTAAATTCAGCAGCAATGAGCTCTGAAATCTCTGAATCACATTATGATCATAGCTGCAGCGGTCTGAAATACAACATCTTTAGATGCTGGAAATTCATTGTTCGGGGTCCCATATGCCTATTTTTCTAATATATAGTTGCAGTAATAAAGAGGAAATCCCTCTTTTTGCCACAAACTTAACTTGCAAATTGGCTGGTGGAAAGTACAAATATCCATAAAACATTGTTATTACACCAAAGAAGGAAATGCGTCAGGTTTTATTTGCTATAATGGCGACGCCTGAATAAATCTACAGCTTGTTATCCTACACAGTGACATAACTGGTGCTTGTGTTTCAGACGAGTAAGATGAAAACTGTCACAAAACTCCACTAAGAGCTTTGACTTATTAGGGATTATGGAGGGGAGGTGCTGTGTAAAATGTGAAGCTGGATATCTGAGACGCCAAACAGATGTAATAAAATCAGTCAAAGTTTATAAGAAATTCTCATATAAGAGGGAAAAGCGACATTTGGTGTATTTTTTGAGCTGAACAGGGAGCTCGGTGGTTTGCAGGAACAATAATCTCGCTGATTATGACTTCACAGATTCAAACAGATGCAGTTTCTCATCAGCGTGACCTGCCACTGGATCCAGCTATAAAACAAATTTGTTCTCATCGCTGAAAACATCTGCGTCTCTGACATCACTCACACAGCGTGCTCTCTCATTCGGTTCACGTCAGAGGTCGCGCCGCTCCCGAGACGGGAACTCGTGTAAAACTTTTAATCACTAACTGCCTCCGACCTTCACTTTTTTTTTTTCGCTGAACAGGTTTGATTAAAGATGCAAAGATGTCATGTAGGTGTGAGTCAAAAGAGTCAAAGTGGACAGGTAATGATTTGGAGTTTTATTATCTCCTCTTTCATGGCCTGCATGGTCCTGCACAAGGACGTTTAACTTTAAAAAAAAGATCTAATGTACAAAATATGAACAACTCTAACATCAACACTGTGCTGTAAGAAAATAAAGCAACATCTCACATTAAAGGAGGAAAATACTCCCACTGAGATTCATTTGTAATAACTTAAATCCTTATTTTTTTATTAAAATGGAGCAGTTGAGTTTTGGCGTGTGCGCATTTTCCTTCAATCCCTTCAACACTCCCCAAATGAGGGGTGGAAATTCAGAAATGCGACAGAAAATAGAGTCAGCGATAAACACACAGGAAACATCTTCATTATTTCCGTGTTTTTGAACAAAGGTTATATATACACAAACTAAAATGTCTAAATAATCTAGACAACTTTTATAATGTTCGTTCTAAGCTGCAGACTCAAAATAACTTTACATCATATTTGGTGCTTACGGTAATAATTCTAAAAGCTTTTAAATAAGTCGCAGCTATAATAATGAAATATTTTTCAGTCAGAAACACCATCATAAAATCACACTGGTCTCAAACCTACTTCAGTCTCGCCTCTGGGTGCTTTTTTTTTTCCTTCATTACACCTTTAAAACCTTCATCTCCTGTAACGCTGAGGGTTTCCTGTGAGCATCTGCTCCAGGGCTGTTGTTTTGTTTTGTTGTTTACTCGAGCTGCAGGAGATCACCTGTTTCTGAGTGTCCTCTCTCGGAGTAGATAATTATTGTAATTGCAAATGAGCGCCTGACACAGTGGGCCTCGCCGCGCCGCGCCTCACAGTGACAGGTTTCGTCTGTGGAGCTCGTTGAGGACGACGTCACTGTTGGAGCCGTCAGATATTCCGCTGTCCACAAACACGGAGCCTGCGGGCGGAACAACAACAACAACATGATTGTTGATGGTTTAAACAGGTGTATAAACTGGACACATGCAGACCGCGACCTGCGAACGTACTGCTGCTGTTGGTGGCGTCGCTGACGACGGAGGAGCTGCGAGAGGTGAAGTGGGGAGCTGAGGTGGTTGCCGTGGTAACAGACACATTCCTCTGGTTCTGGGTGGCTGTCCGACTCCAATCTGCAGAAAAAGTGTGTGTGACCAGCATCATGTCAGTTTGTTCACAAACAGCAACCTCTATCTGTCAGAAAATCACTTAGATCAGCAACTACATTTCCCATAACAGGGATGTCTCCATGGGCTCTGCAAGTCACACTACAGGCTCAAACTTTTGCCCTGTTGTGAGCCGAATTAGTCATTAGCAGTTCCTTTTTGCAGTCTTCCTATACATATGCAGACAGCTGTTCCTGAATTACTTTAAAACTGAAGAAAAATATATTCTAGTGTCATTAGCAACCGTATTTTTTAGTAATTTATTTTTAGTAATCTATTTATGGACGTTTGTTTTGTGATGGATTTCAGAGATTGTGATTTCTGAGTTTTGGCTCTGAGAACAATACAGATACAAATCAGACAGTTTAAGGGATTTTTAAAGTAAATTTGTGCCTCTGCAGCAGCTGCCCATTAGTTGAGGAGGATCAGCACAGTTAGGCTCATTTCACCTCATGCAATATCTCACAGTATCATGCAGTATCGAATCTTACAGTTAGAAAAGCCCTGCTCTGCTCTGTCCAGTCAAATTATCAGAAGTATGAGTGCACATTTCGGTGCCCACCTGAGTTTTCAGCCAATCGCAGGCTCCCGCAGCAGAGGTAGGTTCTCCACTGCCTCCGGACATTCTCCTTCACAGCACAGTGGAAAACAAAGACAAAGAAACCTGTACGGGACGAATTAAATAATGAAAAAGTGAAAAATGTGTATAAACTTAGATCAGTCTTATCAAAAAGAAAGAGTGATGTCCTCTAAAATGTGAGAGAAGAAGCGAGCATGTTCATACAGGTCTCACCTTGCAGAGTGTTGAATATAGTAAAAAGGTAAACGAAGGGTAAGTAGAGGGGCCCCCAGGCGAACAGGGCGAACCCCCAGGTGAGGCCGAGCAGGATGACGAGCCCGGCGATGCTGCGCACGTCCGTCATCACGTTCCTGTTGGGAGACCGGTTCTGAGGGTTCTGCCTCTTGATCCGGGCCAGCTGGACCATGACCATGATGAAGACCAGCAGGCACAGGGAAAACATCAGGAGGAAGTAGGCCACCACGCCCACGTAGAAGGCGATGTCGTTACGCAGCCAGCAGCTACAGAGGAAGGAGATAAAGGTGATTCTGAAACTTTCAGATATGATTCTTAGTGCTGAGGTAGTTCAGCAGGGTGTCATTAGGTGTTTTAGTGCCGGTGGGTGCTATGGTGTTCAACGAGGCGTGCAACGGTCATTGCTTGGGTGTTCAGTGTGGTGGCATTTCCAGAAACTGGCACCACCTCTTTTGCATTTACTTTGCATGTGGCGTGTGTTCTCGTGTGCTCTCCACAAAATACAGCTGATAGCACACGGTGGATGATATCTTAAATCGCTAATAAAATGCTCCATAAAAAGCTGGTCTAACGCTAAATGAAGCTGAGTTGCACCTGTATCAGACAGTTTCAGCACCATGGACAGGAACACTAATGTTTTGTTTCAGTGTTTTGGCACCAGAGACAGTACAGGAGCTCCATCTGGTGGCCAAAAGCATCAATAACAGGAATAAGAGGACATTTAAACCTGCAGTTGAAAACCTTTGACGACTAGTCAAGCTAGAATCTGTGGGTTGTTGATGTTCAGTATCTAATCATACATGACAGTTGAATAAACATGTAATATGTGAAGACAGATGGAGAGCTTTGTAACATGGTGTAACAACAATCACCTGAAGCTCAATATGAACAAAAGCCATGAGTTTGTGGTGTCCTGGCTTGAGATGACAGACTCATACAAGTATCTCAGTAAATACTGTCCCAAACTGAGTTTTTCAAGGACATTATGATGTCAGAGTGTGGTTGACCTTTGACCTTTTTGGATTAAAAACATCATCACATTGTTTTATTGTCATTTGTGACTTTGACCTTTGACTGCCAAACTCTGATCGCTTCATCCTGGAGTTCAAGTGGAGGTTTGTATGATGGACAGACAAAACAATTCATAAAATACCCCCAAACCTATAAGAAAATCTGTTTATGATAAGTTATTAAGAGACAGGCGTTACTTACAAGTCATCTGTGGTGCCGTCTGTATATCGTCCATATGTGACCAGACCATAGTTGTCTTTGTCCACTGCTATCACGATGATCACCACAATGAGAGGGATGCCTGCACAGACCAGGATGTTAATCAGCTGAACCACCTAAGTGTATCCAATCAAGTGAAGCGTAATAATTTTATATATTTGCAGAAGATATAAATAAAGTTTTATGACTTATTTGTTGAGGAATCACTTTAAAATAAATGCACTTTATTGTATTTTTAAAAACATCCTGATATTTCAGAGTCACTCACCCCAGCCCATCAGCGAGAACTTGAGCATGTATCTGCTGAGGTAGGGGGTGAACACCTGGACGACGCTCAGGTACATGTGCAGCGCCTCGAGCCCCGCCCAGGTGAACGACGTCAGCAGGAAGTAGTGCAGGAAGAAGGCGGTGCTGATGCACAACCCGACCGCCGGGTAGAGCGCCAGCCAGCCGTCCAGCAGGAAGACCAGGTTGAGGAGGAGGAGGGACATGCAGAGCTGAACCAGGATCTTGGCAGGAATATCCCGGAGCAACTTCCTGCGGAGAGGAGGTTTTTCACAATAAAAGTTTAAGAGCTTGGTTATGGGGTGTTTTGAATAAAGCTCAGATTTAAGGAAGAGACAGTCTTACTCAAACAAAAGATACGTCAGTAAGGTGACAGCCAGAAAAATGGCGGAGATCCCACAACCGATGTAGGTGATGAAGGTAAGAATTTGTGCCTGTTTCTTGTCAGTTAGTCCTTGTCTGGACAAATCCTGTATTTAAGACAGAAATACACAGTGAACACACACATTCAGGCTGCACTGAGCTTCATCATGTCTCACTTTAACCAAGTAGAAAAGTCACATAATTTCTAATGCGTGATTGTTAATTATGTTTCATTCAGTTATCTAGAATAATGCTGGAATTGGGATTCAAAGCACTTTATTGATGCTGCTAATGTCAGTATGTCATGCAAACTAACCAGCAGTATTGCAAAGGAGGTGAGATGGTTGCAGCTGCAGGTTGTGAACTCCAGTGTGGAGTTGACAACAAAGCAGCCAGCAGAGCTCCAGCCTCCTCTGCCGCCTGAACAGGAGAAACACAACAAACAGGAGCATTAGTACCTGTGGCAGTTTGGCTCCTGACCAACTCAATTTGCTGTGTGCGCCCTCACCGTTCTGAGCGAAGTCCCAGAATGCACAGGAGGCCACAAAGTTTCCCTGGGAGCCGAGAACAAGTTAGAAGAGGCCAAATAACCATTTATTTGGGTTTATTTGTAGAGAATTTTCAAGCAATATTTGATTTTGAAAAGCCTGCTCAACAAAATGTCAAATTGTCTTTTCAAGAATGACTAAATCATTGTTGTGTGTGTGTAGTGTGACTTGAATTCATTATTTGTGGCAGCCATGATGAATGTGACTGTGCATCCTTACAATTAATCATAGTGGGCTAAAGTTGATGTTAAAAAATAAGGATTTTGACGCGTGTGCACTTACAGGTATGGGGTTGACGTTTCGGATGGTGAACTGAATGTTCTCTGACAGGTTGCTTATGGACAGATTGGCCACGCTGGAGCCCAGGATTGGACTGACAAGGGTTTTGTTATCTAATGATGCATCCTGCAAGACATTTGAAACAGGTGAAGTCTAATTAAGTGATATCCAATGTGCTTGTTATTTCATCACAATAACTGCTCTGATGTAAATATTATATAATCCTGTGTCCTTTTATGTGGAATCAAACCTGGCTTCACATTAAAACCAATGTTAGGCTACACTGAGAAAATGTAAAAATGCTGCATATAAAACACTACTGTGAATAAAAACCAGCATGTATTTGGTAAACTACCTGGAACAGGGCGGGTTTGGTGTAGAAGGTGAACTGGAGCCTGTTGGCCTGCTGCTGCTGCTCTGGACTGAGGCCTGCAGTGAGGGAGGAGGGCAGAAATACAGACCCCAGAGCAGAGTCCGACCTCTTGGACCGGGACCTGCTGAGGGCACTGAGCTGGAAACACGAAAGGTTAACATATTGTTAATGGAAAAGTTTGGCACTCCCTTTCTTTTCTACATCTCAAAAGGCCTCATGAAGAAACCTTTTTTTCTGTGAGTTTTTATTATACAACTGTTATCACAATATGCCAATAAAATGATAAAGTCAGAAAAAAAACAACCATCATTAAACCGTTAAGATGACTGATGAACATAATTCAATAACATTATGATCATAAACATTTTTTAAGTGTGTCCACATATATACATATTATGTCGTATGTACCACAGAAGATCGAATCTGTTGTTATGAGTGACTCTTGTTTAAAGCCACTTCGAGTCCTCTGAAATGCAGTGAGAGCAGATGATTAAATTTAAATTCACCTGGACATTATCGGTGTTAAAAATGTCAACAGATGTCGTTGGAAAGTTGGTCCCGTCGACTGTCCTCACCGCCAGAACCAGCGAACTCGAAGAGACGACCTCTCTGTCGCCATTGACAACCAGCTTAAGACCCAGATTATCGACCATCCGAATCATCCTGTCAGGGAGACACGACAAAATGCTTAAGAGAAATCAAACGTGGGTGTGTGTCTGTGTGAGTGAGGTTGAGTTGTACCTGCTGGCAGATCCGGACAGAGCCGCTGCGTTGCCGCCTATCAGGTTACTGATTATGTTGATGGCCTTTTGTCCTATAGCCTGGGAAACTGTGGGGCCGTCCAGAAGCTTCTGCAAATTATCCACCAACTGAGCCATCTGTAATATCCAAAAAAATATAAAGTTCACTTCTGAAAATGAAACAAAAGAACCAAATCACTTTACAATTTGATGCAATTAAGGAAGATTAACGATTTAGTGTCTCTAATTGTTCGTGTCCATTCGAGAACATCAACTAAGACAGCAATGATTATATACTTTACATTATTTAAGATTCATTCAAACCAAATTTTTCCCATAGTGCATCTTTCAACAGATCACTGGCTTCACCTGAGAGGCGTTAAGCTGGGAAGCATCATTCGTTTGATCCAGCAGCCCGTCTGCTTGTGCCTCCAGCGCCTCCTGGCTTAAAGTTGTCTCCACGGTGGTTGTGGCGGTAGTTCCAGTGTCTTGGCAAAAAGTACAGCAGCGTCTCAAATCACATGAATCAACTACTCATGTGTGGTGGTTATTATTTTCTTATATTCAAAGAATAACGTTAACTCATCAAGGATTTTATGAAAAACTTTTCTGATCAGATCTGCAGCTGCTACACAGAATTTTTTTCTCTCTATGAGTATTGAGGAACTCTTCTTCACAAAGAAAACTATTCCAGCCAATTTGACCCACTATTATATTAAGAAGTTTTATTTGCATCTTCAACCAAACTGTAAATGTCGGATTCTCAACTTTACATACCAGGTTTTGTTGTGGTTGTGTAGCTGAGGGTGGTGTTTTGGGGAGTTGTTGTTGGAGATGTTGTCACAGTGGTGGTGTTAGTCGGTGCTGGTAGTGTGGTGGGCGCAGTCGCAGTAGCTGTAGTTGTTAAATTGACTTCTGGTCCTTCGGTTGTTGTGTTGAAGCCAGAGCTTGCCATCGAGCTCGAGTTGAAGCTGACTGCTGTTTCATTGCGATCGATGGCGGGACTGACACTAGCGGCAGCTGTGGTGACGTTGGTGTTGTTTCTTTCGACTGTTACGATGTTTTCAGTCACTCTTGCTGTGGTGTGATTTGCAGTCTGATTGTTCGGCGGAGCGACTGTGGATTTAGTGGTGTTGTTGGTAACAGATGTCGAATTGTCCACAGATGAGTTTACTGTGGATGCAGTTGCATTGATGAGAGTTTGGTTAAGTTGTCCTGCAGCAGCAGACATTGTTGTGTTTTTATGAGGGTTAGTTGTGTTCTGTTGAGTTTCCCTGATTGATGCGGTGGTCACGTTGCCTGTGGTTGTTTTGTTTTGAGATACAGCGGCAGTGGTGATATTCTCAGTTGTTTTTATAATACCAGAGGCTGTAGTGACGTTGTTCCCCACTGTGTGATCTGGTGAAGGTGTAACTGTGGTCATTGTGTCATTGCTTATAACTGAACTGCTGTTTAGTGTCCTGTTGCTCTTTGCTGATGTCACATTGTACATTGTTGTGTAATTGTTAGAGGCTGTAGTGACATTGTTTGCCATTGTGTGATTGGGAGAAGTTGCAGATGGGCTAATTGTTGTGTTGCCTGTAATTGTACTATTGTTACTGGTGACTGCAGTAACATTGTACACTGCTGTGTGATTAGGAGATGGCATAAAGGTACTAAATGTTGCATTAATTGTTGTAATTGTACTATTGTCTAAGTTTCTGTTGTCATTAGCTGTAGTTACATTGTACCCTGTTGTATCATTTGGTGAAGGTGTGAATGTATTGATTGTTGTTGTGTTTCCTGTTGTGTCATTTGGTGAAGGTGTTATTGTGTTGACTGTTGTTATGTTTCCTGTTGTATCATTTGGTGAAGGTGTTATTGTGTTGACTGTTGTTATGTTTCCTGTTGTATCATTTGGTGAAGGTGTAAATGTGTTGACTGTTGTTATGTTTCCTGTTGTGTCATTTGGTGAAGGTGTAAATGTGTTGACTGTTGTGTTTCCTGTTGTATCATTTGGTGAAGGTGTAAATGTGTTGAC
>JBAJHX010000046.1:16314230-16325242 GCA_037176925.1 Amniataba percoides | reverse complement strand
GTGGGGAGAGACTCACCCTGACATTGTTTTACATGCGCGTTGGACATCAAATGCTTTGAACTGTGAAAGAAGGTTGTGAAGTCAGTACATTCACAATAAGAAGTACAGTTTAATCGTACTATGCTGTACGTACCAGTGTTTTTAGGAAGTCCACATTAACAAAAGCAGCATGGACACTGATTCTTATGGCATAATACTGGCCTGAAGAGAGAAAAAACGCACTGTCATTGCATGACATTGCAGTGTGAGCCTATGCAAACAGGCTGGAAGCAAAACTCTGGTTGTTTTCTTACTTGCAGAATCACAGAAAGCGGTGCAGTCACAGAAGCGAGGCTTCTCACCTGCGGCGCAGACAGACACGGGTTAAAGCAGCAGAAAGTGCAGTGAAATCTGGTGAATATAAAGGATGTTTTCTTAACACTCACTGCTGCAGGACTGTGACTGAGGCCGGGGGGCCGGGTCTGAGTCTGGATCTACGAGGGAGCTGGTGAACAAACACGGATAAGATACAGATCGCACACATGTAGACATGCACAGAAAGACGAAGGCGACACGCACCATGTGAGCTGGGAGAGTTTGTTTGCCTGACAGACTTCATCCAGGGAGGACGAGGACGTGCACCTCACAAAGCCGCCACTGGAGGGCTTCACAACCCCACAAAGATCTCGACCTGATGAGGAAAATCAACATGAGTAAGCTAATTATACTGAGAGTAGGTTTTTTTGGAGGGGCGTGGAGGGTGTCAGCTGTTAAAGTAAAGATGCTTCTGGAAAGTGAGGAGGTGGTGGCCTGTCCTCACATCTTCAACAAGCCATATGAGGGTTCACGTGAATTTTGGGTTGAAGTTAAAGTTAGATTTCAGGCTTGTGTTAATGAGTGCTGGTTCAGGGGAAAGGGACTGACTTGCTTTCACAAGTGAGGAAAAACATTTGTGTGTTTTTAATGTCCTCCTGTTCTTCTGTCTTTGTGAGGGACAGTGTTTTCTGGACCTTGGCAGCGAGGACGTTTTTTAGACTGGGTGATTTAAGGTTAGATGTAATAAATGATGATATCTGTGTACAATGTGTGGGTGTTTGGTGTTTTGCATGGGATGCAGAGATACATCTATATTCATTTTGCATGCTTGCAAAAATACTGAAGGCATTTGAGTTAGCACAGTGTGTGAACAGTGTGTAACTACACAAAAAAATTGAATTGACACATCTTTGAATCCACAAAACTGATTTGAAGTTTTTAATGTATATATTTTTTAAATGATTTTTTTCTTTGCTTCACTGATGTTGATGTTTGATGACTGTATATGTGGAGGATGTAGAGTGTACTTATGTTTATAGTGTATTTGTGTATGTGTCATCACTCAGTGGACTCATGGGTAAATGACTGAGTGGGGAACGCTCACCGACTCTCTCCACCTCCCCTGTGATTGTCACTTGTATTTGCTCGCCTCCAGCTTGCTGCAGTGCAGACACTCCGGCGTGCTGCAGATCACACGCTGAGACGGCGTGGCTGAGCTGCAACAGCACATCGCAGGTTGTGTTTCTGGAAATGAAGAATTCATGTGAGGAGCTGCAAGCTGAAGAACATGCAGCAGTTACACAAAATACCCACTGACATGCTCGTTACCTTATGTTCCCTTTTTCTCTGCAGTTCACCTGCACCACCTGCAAGAAGAGAGAGAAGTTGCAGTCATTTTTCTGCCTCATAGGGGAACTTTTATTCTGAAATGTGAGAGGGCACCGCCTGTTTCTGGGACGGACTGACCTTAAGTTGTCTGTCACTCTGACAGAAATCTATAAAGCCTGTTACTGTTGGTGCTGCATCACCGCTGTCACTGTGGCAACCAAAAGCATTTGACACCTGAGCGACAGATGGAGAGACAGAGGCAGACAGGTTCTGATGCTGAGTGGGAGGTGATGGGAGCCAAACACACACATGTCAGACTTCAGGACAGTGACAAACGTTTTGTCGCTGCACTTCGCTGCCTAAAATGAAACAATGACTGAGGATTTATTTGCAGATGTTTATGCCCACATCAGGTGAACTTTGTTGTTGGTCTGTGCCTGTTTTATACTCACAACCTGAACTGATCTAAATGTGTGATTTTGTACTCACTTTAATCACTTTAACCACCTTAACCAGGATATAAGCTAACTTCATTTTTGCATTATAACCATATATATTTTTGCACTGTGATTTGCCATGTCTATTTATTAACATGTCTGATTTATTTTTCTAGTTTTATTGTATTCATTTTGCTTATTTTTGTTACTTCACTTCAGTTCTCTGTATGTCATGTACACTGCCCTGTCATACAGCAGCGAATTGATACCGACGGCGTGGATGAAAATGAATTTCAGGTGCATCACGGGACTGGAATGTGCTGCTCCACCAAACTAAGAGTGTGCCTGCAAAACTCGTTCATGACGAGCTGACATTTAAAGCCATTAAAGTGCCTGATGCGATGCAGGCCGGTAGAATTCGTGCGACATGAGAAACCCAACAAAGTGGATGGAGAGGAACTTCCACTCTCACCAGTGTGAAGATGTCTTCCTCCTTAAAGCTGCCTTTGGCCACCACACTTATGGGCATCCAAAAGTAAGCGTCTGCAGAGAAAAATGAGCTCAGTAATGTGTTTGAATTAAACACTTTGATTGGACAGAAGGTGGATATTTCTTACCTTTATCAGAACAGAGTTGACTGATGTCACAGTTTACTAACCCTAAAAGAAGAGAGAAAACTATTAAGAAAAGTAGGTTTATGTATTGTTTCCCCTTTCTTTCAGTAACACAATACTATACAGGGTGTCTCGTGTGAATATAATTGTGAGTGATCTTATTCTCATTCATTCTAGAGTTACTGTTGTCATTCAGCTCATAGTATTTCATGACATTTGTTGTTCGAGTCATCCTTTATCTGATGGGCATTCAAATATAAATGCTGTCATTCGCAGGAACTGGTCTCATTTACATCTGCTGAAGTTTGCAAAACAGATGCTGATGGCCGAGACTGAAAAGAAATGAGCACCACATGCAACTTCATCAACAGATTGAAAGATACCACTGAGTCACACAGCTGAAGCAAATGTACTCTTCATTTTAATTTGCATCATATTTAAAACAAGACAAAAACACAACTTGTCCAGTGTATTTGGATAACATTACGGGCATTGAGTCATGTGAAACACTTGCATTACTGTGTGTTGTGCACATTGTGCATTATTGTATTTAGGAATCTGTAGTCATGTACATATTAAAAGTACAGTCTCCAGACTTATGAAAGTATGTCCATGTGAGTAAGAACTGTGCAGCAACACTACATAAAAAACACTGATTCTGGGCCAGTTTTAATTTATAGTGTGTTCACAGTTTTTTACAAAAACAACCACACCACTGTCACAACAAGGGACAAACCAAAAGTGCTCAAAGCCGACGACACGCATATCTAATGCAGTCGATTTGTGGATGGACATGTTCTCCCTCGGTTGAACATGAAAAGAAAACGGAGTTAATTAAAAACAAAATGTGGGTGGATGTGAGGCAAGTCCAAAAAAAATCTTGGAAAATAAAAAAATAAGCCTTAAATCCTGAGAAAACACTTTGAAATTTAATTGGCAGCGACATTTAAGTGTCACAGTCTGATTGACAACCAACATCACGCGTTCTGAATAATGTCCCATTCGTGCAAAATGCCAAAGTATGTTGATTTTTTTGTACATTCACTGCTAAAACATCATACTATGGCAATAATCTCACACTTTTACAGATATGGGACACGGTTACTGTCAGCGTCACTCACCTGTGATCTTTGGTGTGTTGGTGACAGCTGTTGCTATGGCAGGACTCAAGGTAGTTGTGGGCGAAGTCACTTCGGGTAAAGCAAAGAAGGAGGAATGATGTCACGTATTAGTCAAGGGGATAATTACATTAGATTATTCCAATTAGCTATCATTTCCTGAAAGTGGTGCTTACCAGGTGCAGGTGAGAATAACTTTCCAAGTCCAGTTGTGAGTGCTGCAACAGTAAATGTAAATTAGTTCTAGTATTTCTACTTTTGCTTTCTTGTAAGTCTTTTACAGTCCTATAACCTTCTTCCCCCCCAAAAACTTAATATTAGTAGTGTTTTTGTAAAACCATGTTTAAATTTGAAACCTTTTTAACTTAACTGCACAGATGATTTTGGCTATGACTTTCTTGAAAAGCACTTTTAGATGTAAAAAAGCCTTGTTGGTTAAACAAGGTCAAATAAAATACCAACTAAAAATTTAAAAAGTGTTTTTATGTCTTCTGTAACATGATCTTTTTCCATGCCCATGTGTTTTTTAAATGAGACCTGTTTCGTACACTTGAATGAAACTATTCCATTGTCCCCGTCCCCTCATTTGTCCTCAACAACACACAGCCATGCACACCCACACACAGACACACACACCACATTCAGCTCTAAACATACATGCAGGAGTGTACATCACCTGAATACTCATCATTATTAATGTTTCTGTGAGCACGTGCCCCACGCCTCAGCCGTCTGCGGTCTACAAGACACATGGAAACATGCAACTCTCAACATCCAACATGCTCTAAAAACATGCACAACTACTGAGTGGAGACGAGTGTTAGAGACAAAGACACCATTTAAATAAGTGTGATCTTCTCCATGCACTATTATTACTTCAAAACCAAGAGGATGACTGTGTAAAATTATACCAGCTTTAAGAAATTATTATTTTAAGTATTACTTGAAAACTACAAATTCCATGTTTGATGAGTCAGCTTTGTGAAAAACAGGCAGAAGGGACATCTGGTGATGCAGGAGAAGATGCATGCTCAAAGACTTCGATATGACTTATTACAAACATGCAGTGCTATGTTTTTAGCCATGAACAAAATCCCAGCTTGAACAAATCTAATATTAGGATCAGTGTGAAGCAGAGTTACAGGCGTCCGTCTCACCACACAGAAGGTTTGGGTCTCTTTGTCTGGCCCTGGGACTCGTCACGCCCCAGTACTGAGTGTTCCAGCCAATCACGGTGCCGTCCTCGCACAGGCCGTGGAGGCCCAGGTCCGCCCACATGCGGAACATGTACAGCTCCACTTTCCCCAGCGCGGCTCCCGGGGGCCGGTCTCTGGGACGGCAGCCCAGCCAGAGGGAGCCCGAGGGGGGTAAAGCCCGAGCGATGACGGTCCGCTCTGCTACCACCATCCCGTTCACCTGGGACATTTAAACATTAAAGAAAAGTGTTTATAAGTCAAATTAGTCTTGCAATTACTGAACCCACATGACCAACAAATTTCCTCCAGCTCTTTAAAGGATAAGTTGGTTTATTCTGACTTATTTTTATATTTGTGGATGATAAGATCTGTGAAGGTGGTGACATTACTAAAAATTCAAATTGAAGGGGTAAAGATGCAGTCATATAGCTTTGAAATGAACCTTTGGGTTCATTTAAAACACAGGCACAGAAACACAGAAAGTCAAAGTTAGCATTAGCATCTCCTAACGTACACATACAGATGTATTTTTTCATGTTGTGTATGCTTCTCTGCCGTGTGAGTTAAACGTCTGCTCAGCTTCACGTCGCCTCCTTCAGCGTTTGTTCTGCAGTTCATTGTTGGCTGAGTCTTTCTTTCCAAACCACGCCCACAACCTGCTGTATTCTTGCAAGATAAACTGACCGAGTTGTATAAACGGTCTATTTTTGAACAGACTATTTGGCTTTCTTTTGTGAAGGCCTCATCGTTTTTCTTAGCCGTGTTGAGTATATTTACCCAAGTGCTCAGCTTAGGTACAGATCAGAGGTACTTGAACTTTGCTTGAATATTTCAGTTTCATGGTACTTTGTACCGCTATGATTCAAAGGGAAATATTACACTTTTTGCACCACTACACTTAACTGAAAGGTGTGGTAACTTTGTAAATTAAGATTTTATATACAAAGCATATTATTCGATTATGAAATATGATAATTATTAAGGATTGAATTATTTAACAGTGTATATATTCATTCAAATTTGCTCCAAAGCTAGAAACATTTCTGCAGTGAGTTTTTTTTACTTTTGATCAAAGAGAACATTTTGCAAATTATACTAATAGTAATTTTACTTTTGCAAGACTTATTTTTAATATTTTTATTATGTGATGTTACTTTTACTCAAATAGAGGATTGAAATGCTTTTTCTAAAACACCAAGAATTACCTCCAGGCTAAAGGAGTTGCGCTGTACGTCCCTCCTCAGACACACCCTGTGCCAGTGTGTCGGGGAAAGCCGGAGAGGAAATCGGTGTCGGACCCTCAGCAGCCACCCGTACAGGGCATCGTCGTCCCCCTCCAGACCCAGCTCCGGTCTGGGTGCGTGGACCGAGCTGTAAGAGAAGGCCACCCAGGCCCCGGGGACCACCACACGGATGTCCACGCACACGGTCATCTGAAAGAGCAGAGGCATGGCGGCCCTGTCCTGCAGGGTCCAGTGGTCCTCACAGCCGTTTAATACTGCCTTAGTGTCCCCTAAATAGCCAAGTGCTGGAATTGGAGGGAAAAAATGTGGATCCAATGTTCACTTTTTTTTATTCAATTCTCTTTTTGCTCATTTTCGGTCTCCACCAACAATATCTGGTTCTTAGTGGGTAAAAACTTCACTACGTTTGTCTGTCTGTCATTTGGTGCTGGTGCAGTGGGTTTTGAGAGCTTTTGAGGTGAAAGAGATGGTGGCTAAAGCAGTGAGAATGAACCAAATCAGTGAAATTTAAATAAAAAACAGGATAAAAGATGCTAAGATAAAAATTATCTGCAGGTTGAACACAATTACACCTTTCACATTAAACTCAGTCCATTGTAAATAAATAAAAATTATTGGAGAAATTTTAATCCAACTATCAATGTGAGTACAGCCATAATATGCAAATGCACAATGCTAAGATAAAAAAAATAATTAATGACTCTAGAATTAAAATATGGTTTGTAAATCCCTGAAACCAAGTCTATCACAGACTGACATGTCAGTAATACTCGTTTCACTGCTTTAATTAGCAACATTAGCATTTTTGTTTTTTGAATTTTAAAATTCAATTTTCATAAAACAATTTAGCTTCTTGGTGCTTGGAAGCTAACAAGAAATTACACTTCCTTCTTACAACAAATGCACTCTTTCAAATTAAAAGCTTCCTCATGCGAAAAGATCCCATTTCCCTAAATTAAAATAAATATTTAAAACCTGCTGCTCCTCCATCTCTTTTCCCTCTTCATTATATGAATCACTTATTACCTTTGGGCGGTGTGGCTGCCAGCAGCGACAGCAGCAGGACTAGAAGGAAATGACGTGTCCATCTCCACTGCCCCTCCGAGCAAAGGCCGTACATCCTCCTGGAAACACACATTTATGAGAAACAAGACCTCCTCCTCTTCTTTCGGTGATATATTTGATCTGTTCGCCTTTGCATCACTGCTCATGTCAGCTGCCTCTCTATCACTGATTCATTTCCTTTCACTCAAAATTTCCTTTCAAGCTTTGTTCGTGTAAGCCACTGTCAGGTTCCTCTTCCCTTATTTCTAGTTCCCTTCGTGCGGCCTGTGTTTCGAGTTGTGGGTTTGATCGCAGTGTATCATTGTTTCAGTGGTGGGATTACACAGGATTTCTCCCTTTCAGCTGGTAAAGTGAAACGATCTTATATTATCCGAGGCTTTGTCTGCGGCGGCAGATTGACCTCAGGGCAGGGGTGGACGCACGGGTTGGGTTGCACCTCACTGTATTCGCTCCATAAATTACAGGTTATTGTTACATGTGCCTTTATGCTGATGATACACATGAGTCAATGCTTGTAAAAATGATCCCGCCCTGCATTAAAAACTTTGTAACACACCTTAATGGGGGAAAAAAGGCAACCTAAAGAAAGGTAATCCTGACATAACACACTTTTGTTCACTTTTCTTTGTTTCGGTGTAAAATTATGCAATCTGCTACCTTCATTCATAAAGTCATCTGAATTTATTCTTTTTAGCCACAGCACTGATATATTATCACCTCATATTGCTGATACTGATACTGAAGCTAGACTAGAAAGCAACATTATCATTTAGAGTCGTATTTATGGTCACAGGGTGGATACGAGTCTCTGTTTTTGGATTCAACCACCTCCAAAGGGAAACTGTTGGCTGCTATGAAACTTTGGATTTAGTGGGTTTATCACAGCTTTTTTTTCTACATATGGGAACAAAGATAATGAAAATGACAAATCAAAAACAAAAAAATACTTTAAAGACACTAAAATGTTAAAACTGAAGCAAACTAAGAGCCTTTTGATCCCTTGTTATGTAAAGACACTGATGAAAGTTTCATATGTTTAAGTATTTGATATGATGATTAAACCCCATTTCAGATTTTAAGTTATTCATCAACTACAAGCAGTCAAAGCAGGAAGCCCAGCAGCGACCAACAGGGAACATGAATATGCAAATCATGCTGAAATTTTAAAACTACTTCGACCTCATTATGTTTTAGGGGAAAACGTTACATACTGATAATGATAAAATACACAAGTAAGGAAGTGTATGGAAGAAATGTTATTTAAATTCTAATCCAAAACCTTAACTCATCCCAATGCTTTCTAGTAAAGAGACTCAATGCAAAAATCAATGCAAAGCAGCACTGAAAATATTCTGGAGGCACATTGTCACTCGTCTGTTTCTACACATTTGATTTGCTTGGTTGAGGCATTATTTGTTTTTTCTTTAAAATTGTATTTCAGTTTTGTTACTGTTTGTGTTTTCCTGTGTTTTATCTATTATATTTTTATACGTTATATGTTACTTGTCACTGTGTATTGATACATAGGTAAATAAAAAAAAAATCACCTGTCCTTGAAGACTTTTAGCCATTTTAATGATTTAAACAGTTGAATTTTCAAGTTTTAAAGTTGTTCAGGACACAACTTTTCCCAGTTCTTGGTTCTGTGATATGCTTTTTATTAGCAATTAAAAGAGGATAAAATGAAGCTGCTCTATCTTTTGTGGCTTCACGGTATTGGATTATTCTCTTCTGGCACTTCAAATAAAATAGTAGGGCAAAGTAATCATGAATAGTTGGCATACTGGAACAGTACTTTGGCATTTTCATATTCAAAAATACTGTTCTTTTAGTCTCTCTGAAGCCCTATTTATAACATCCCCATCAGCCCTGTGCATTAAATAATCTTAATTACAGCAAGTTCCTTGTGTACATCTAAATACGTACATCACAGCGGCGATGATATAAAGGGAGTGTTTGTAATTACACACAGCCAGTGAAAAGAAATGTTGATCTACAGGGTTCGCAAGCTGAGCTACAGGAATGTAACTGTGTCACATTATTTAGAGAGGCAGAAGAGATAAAATCTGAACAATCAAGTCTTTTTCTGGGTCGTCAAATAATAATAATAATAATAATTATATAAGTAATAATAATGATAAAACTATTGATCCATATCACTCTTCACCCCACAGCAGGTCACTTCATTTTGTTTTCTTATCTGATCTTCAGATTTCTGAAAACTTGGACGCAAAATAGATTAAAGCCTTCGATGAGAGCTGGAGATTAAAGCTTTTATTGTTAATTATTTACATAATGTCTATTATCCAGGTAAACAGAGCACCTGTCTGTCAACGTACAAAAAGAAACAGTGCTCGTCGAAGCCTCGAGGCAACACAGACGTTCCTAACCTGAGGTTCCCACAGTCTGACTTTTCGTCTTCAAAACAGTGTAAAGACATTGCAGGAATTCCTCACAACTCCTTTATCCTTCGTGACCCTCTATCGCCAGGGCCACGCTTGACTTTGGTGGCACAAAAGTGTCTCATCCACAACTTTTCGCACATCTCATCCCAGAAGACTCAAGACACAAGATCCAAGTTTTCATCATGGAAGTTCTTTTTCCTTTACATTTCCCCAAATTATGATGATTTAAACAGTTTGAGTAAGTTTAAAGGAGACTTTAAGTTGCTTACCTGATGCTTTTCAAAAACATCTGCTGAGTCTGTGCAGGTTTGCCTCTGAGACTAAGGGAGTCCTATGGAGGAGGACTGATCACACAGTGCACGTGTCTCTCCATCATTCCCATGTCATCCCCCGGTCACAAGTCCAAAAGTCTCCCTGTTTTCCCTCTCCTGTCTCTTCTCCTCTTTCTCCTTTTCTTCTCCTGTCCTCAGCTGCTCTCCCTCGCTCCTCCAGTGTCATCTGCCCGTCTCTTACACAAGAGCATTGTCAGCGCCTGAGTTACCGTGAGAGTGTACCAGAGGTGCGTTCAGGAAATCAGAGTTTATGAAATGTAACGAGAGGCCTGTCTGCAGGAGACGGCACACCAAATAATGACACACCCCCACAGAGGAGGAGGAGGAGGGAGGAGGGAGAGACGTAGATAATAAACACCATAAACTATCATTAACAGTGTTCTGGATATATCACCTTTCAATCAATCAGTCTATCAATCCATCCCTACATCTGTCTTATCTATATATCTTATCTAAATATCTGCTGTTTCTTGTTATCTGTGTTTTTGTATCTTTGTATTGTGTGGCTGGAGGGCAGCAGCTGGTATTACAGGATGCAGGACCAGACAGTTCCTGGACAGAGTCTTAGCCTTTATCTGGTGTGTGTATTTGTGTATGTGTGTCTGTGTGAGTGTGTGTGTGTGTGTGTGTGTGTGTGTGTGTGTGTGTGTGTGTGTGTGCACCCACAGGAAAGTATGCGAGATTCAGCAAATTGGAAAAAACAAAAGGCAAATATTACACGGTCGAAGGGAGCATGAAATGTTGGATTCAGGTTGACAAACCGGTCAGACATCTTCTGTCTTTTTCTCTCTCACACACACTCACAAGCACACACACACACACACACAGACTGCTGGGCTGTGACTATGAGGAATGGCATCTGACGTCAGAGGTAAAATGAATCCAAACAAGAGACGAGCCCGAGGGCGACACGGCTCTTCAAATCTCAGTGTGTCTTTACTTGTACTATTGTGTGTGTGTGTGTGCTGTGAGGTGGAG
>JBAJHX010000046.1:16299065-16314130 GCA_037176925.1 Amniataba percoides | reverse complement strand
GAGGGCGACACGGCTCTTCAAATCTCAGTGTGTCTTTACTTGTACTATTGTGTGTGTGTGTGTGCTGTGAGGTGGAGGCATCTGGATAATTAACTAGTTGACACCGACCACAAGAGGGCAATAAAGACTACAGACGTTTTTGTTTTTTTTTTCCACTGGAGATCAAGTGTCGGCCTTTGTTCGTTTTTACTGGTGGGTAACAAACCAGTATCAGATCAGCGGAGCAGAGCAGGGCTGCGGCACGAACTTCTCGTGGGAGTTGGTTGCATGTGTGTGTGTGAGTGTGTGTGTGTTTGAGAGGGAGCCCAGTTCTGACAACCTTTTTCGCTCTCTCTTCTCTTTTCTGCAGAGGCACAAGCCTGCAGTGACAAATTATTCAAACTGAAAACTCATCACCTCTCTGCTCGCCTCCAAGGAGGAGTTTAGAGCATCTGTCCTGTCTTGTCGAGCTATATTAGGGAGTTTTTAAATATATACCCATGATGCTACGACAGTTTATTTCCCATTATGTGTCAGCGCCTTCACAGAGAGTAGGCGGGGAATTAGCAGTCAGACAGTCCCTGCTGAAAGGTAACATTTTGGGTACATCAAGTTTCAGACAGTCCTGCCAAATTCCCCGTGAGTGAGGTCCACCAGCCGCTCCCATAATTTACTGTACATCACTCTACAGCAGAGAGGCGTGAACAGTAAATATTCAAAATGCTTGTTGAACTTATGGGCTGTAAACACATCGGGAACCTTCCCAGGGGACCGAGAGCCTTTTAGGAAATTAAGGAGCTTTACCTGATTTTAACCAGAAACAGACTAAATTTAGTTCTTTGGCAGCACCAAAACAAGCTCCTGTTCTTAGGCACGATTTTCCGATTTCTGGGGACTACTGGAGCTATTCAGCTTTTGACTATATTTTCTGCAGCATTTGTTTTTTAAAGAGAAAGCAGCTGAAAAGATTATGATCTGCTTCACAGCTTTTTGGGGTAAGATCTGAATTATACAGGATGCAGCCAAAGAAGAGATTTTTAAAAAGACTTTAAGTTTTATCTTAGGGCTGAAAGAGAAAAATAGGTATATCTGGCATCTGCACTCAAAGTTTGAGATGAAGACTTCGATGAAAAATGAAGTAAATAAGGTCAGAAGGTAAAGCATAGAAAGATCGAGGTGGATGTGCAGACTATGTGATGCTACAGCGAATGGACAGCGAGGACTATAAATTAATTTTATCAGGATACACACAGTCCCAAAATAACAAACCCTACTGACTCGGTGATGCTCTGACTTTCCCTTTGGTGCCACAGTGAGGTTGGATTATGGATGGACAGCCAGAACATTTGGTACCAACATCCATGTCCCAAAAAATACCCCAAAAATTAAATGCAAAAGAGCAAAGTAAAGCTGATTATTAACTAATTTAGGCCTGAAAAAAACCTAAAAATACAGAAAACAGACTTGCAAGAGAGAAAAGATGATTTATCTGATGACAACCAGGACTAACACGACCTCCTGAGACAAACAGGGGAACATGTAAAATCTGCTGTACTGCAGAACAGACCAGTTAAATAAAGAAGAGGTGAGCTAAACACAATTACCACAAGTTAACAATACACAGCCATAAAGGAAGAAGAAACCAACTAATTAAAGAAATACAGAACAACTGAGCATGGTCGAGGATCAAAGCAGTTACCAGTAATGCAACCTGAAGGATGCCAGCAGCCAGAAAACCCTGAAGAAGAAGTCACATGTCTGATATGATGGAGGCCAAACGTCCCAGGTGGGTCAAAAGAAAGAAGATTCAGTCTCTGAGTTCGCCTCAGTCCTCCAATCAATCACCTCACCTCGCTGTTTTCCTTGCGTGTCTGTTGCACATAAAGGTAAATTGCTGCCAAGGTAAATTGCGAATGAGACGCCACATTGTCCTACTTTACTTGTGAAACAGCGAGGCGGCGGACGCGCCCATAAACTGCGCTCAGACTGACAACGTGATTGATTTGCTGAGTGAGGGAGGCGCTCGGGACTTGACTGAAAAAGATGAGAAAAAGGTGGGATAGAAAGATTTATTATGTACTAATTGCTGGGATATTCAAGTTTTCTTAAATTTCCTACAATTTCTCATTTCTGCATGCCTCTGCCACAGCAGAGACCCTCTCTCGTGCATGGATAATATCTAAAAAGACCTGCATTCAGGCCCGTGATTGTTCAATAGTAGTGTGTTTTACAAAAGAAGCCCGCGGTTGGAGGTGCCTGCAGCTCGGAGGTTGCGCACGTGCTCTTAAGAAATCCCGACTGGCAGCGCTCGTGGGCGGGAGGCTGGTGGGGAGATCGTGCCCTTGTCTTTCTGACGGCTGCGGAGACCGAACAACAGTTTCATTCAAGAGCAAGAGAGCAGCTCGGACTAACAATAGGAAGCACTCCCACACACGCAGACCTTCAACCCAGGAGATGAATTCAGGAATAAAAGAGTAAAAGGCAATGAGATTTTTTTTCCCTTCAGGGGGAGAAAAAATAAAAATCACAGGAGGTTGTAGAACCAGGAGAAACACTAGTTTAGGCACTGACATGATTTCCTGGTGAATAATCTGGCTCTCGTTAAAATTAGAGTAAAGCTCTGTGTGATCTGACATTTATATTTTCTCACATCATGACTTTGATTTACTGTCATTCTTTTACTTTATCAGGAGGGGGGTTGAAGAGTTTTTTCTGTGACTGACACTTGTTGACAGTTTCATGCTATTTTTGTCTTGATGCTGACTATTTAATCATGACAGTAACAGCTTCTGAGAAAAAAACAGAGAAAGATCTGATACTGTTACTCATCTGTCGGTCTCCGTTAGAGCCTGATAGAATCAAACCTGCTCAGGTTAAGAGCAAAATGTGAAAAGGGACATTTCTCAGTCAAGAGAGAGTCAAGCGAACGAAGTCCATGAGGGTAAGAATCCTGAAAGTCAGCATCACAACTGAGAGCTTGATGACTCAGGTCACTGTTAAAACATTTCATAGAGGATATTTCTTCAGTGGAAAGAGGCTCAAAATAAAACCACAGACAAAATCTCAGCAGTTAAAAACCACAACTATGTGCATGGCATGAAAATATGTTTTGTAAATATAAATGTGAAGGGATTTCATGGTAAAAAAGGAAGTTATAAATGTATTGACATGTGATTTCAGTGAATAATTTCCAGTCAGAAACGTGCTGTTTTTGCTACTTTTTATAGAGGAGTAAAGAGGACTGATAGCTTTTTCAAATGGTGCAACGACAACCACCTGAAATTCAATATCAGCAAAACAGGAGGCCCCCTGTCCTGGTCAAATTATTCACTACTTTAATCCATCAAAATCAATCAGTAATGGTTGAAAAAAAGTTTGTCAAAAGCACTTAAGAGCATGTTTTCTTGATTTGACTTTATTTGTCCAGCACTTAAAGTAGAAATACTTGAGTCATACAGATGATTGCCTCATGTCATTGTAGCTGTATTTGTGCAACTTGATATGGCGAACAGATAGCAGTAGCCGAACGATGGGGTCAGATCTGAAGCGGGTTTTTAGGGAGAAAAATGTGGCACTTCTTCTGCGGCGGCGGCTTCACATCCGGGCCTGACCTCAACTTCCAATCGGCTGTCGGGGGAAAGAGCTCATTCACATGCCGCAATAGCACGAGCAACAAGCCGGTAACCATGGATACGTTGCATTGGAAAACCAGTCTTCTTCTATTCTCGCCTCCCATCCTCCTTCACTTGTGTAAATCTGCATCCTCTTGACCTTTTACCCGGATTTATCTCCTCATCTTTCTCTCTCCCGTTCTTCCCCTCCTCATATCAGCATTCTCGTCCGCAGCATGCGTAGCAGCCGCTCAGACCACAATGAACCAATTCCCAGCCGACAGTCACCATAGCAACTAAAGGGTCCCCCCTCTCAAAAAAACAAACAAAAAAAAAAAAAGATTACACCACCATCCCATGCTCAGACCGTGGTGATCTGATCGACCACTCGAGTGCTGTCGTTCATTTCGACGCACTCCACTTCCTGTCTCTGCCCCTCTCCCTCAGGCCGGTGGCCCCGGCTCTTGGAGGGGGGCAGGAAGGTGAGCAGGGTGGGCAGGAAGGCGAGCGTGTGCAGGGCCGAGCAGCCGGCCGTGAGGGTGAGGCAGCGAAACAGTGTGCGAGTGAGGTTGGAGCGTACGGAACCGACGGGCACCAGGGCGGCGCTGTAGCAGATGAGCGTCTGTAGCGAGGGCACGCCGTGTCTCTCCAGCGCCACTCTCACCCAGCGAGTCCTGCTGTCGCCCCGCCCCGAGGCGAAACCGCAGAGGAGGGGGCCGCTGCAGTCCGCCGAGTGCCCCAAGGCGGAGATCAGACACAACACAGACATGCAGTCGAGCTCCACCCCCCACAAGGTCATGAAGCCCAGCACCCCAAACTGGACGGAGAGCAGGGTGAGGCCCAGCCACACGGAGACCAGCGGCTCCACCACGGCCAGCGAGGACAGACCCAACAGGAAGAGCACCGCCAGCAGTGAGTGTCTGAGGGGGGAGCTGACCGCCGCCGCGTAGCGGTCCAGGTAGACGAAGGAGGGGTTGAAGATCAGGAAGCGGACGCGCGAGGTCAGCGACAGACGCCGCAGCGTGTCCAGCAACACCGACATCTCCTCGCGCTTGTTCTCCGTCGTCTTGGCCACCAGAAAGATTCGGGACGCCGCCACATCGGGCTCCTCGCCCTGGCCGCGTTCGGCAAATATGATGTCATCGGTAAAGTGGGCGAACTGCGGCTCGCGGAGGAAGGAGTGGCGGAGCGTGTGGGTGAAGTTCTCCCGCGGCTGGCTGGTGGACTGGTTGCGGTCCGACAGGTAGTTCAGGTAGGCCTCCAGCCAGCTGATTCGCTGGAAGCCTTTGGCGTACTCCAGCAGGTCCCGCTGCACGGAGGCGTTCCAGTAGGGGGCGCTCTCGTAGATGTAAAATCCAATGACGGGGGAGTACGAGCTGAAGTAGCGCTGCTGGGCGCGGGTGTACAATACTGTCGCTGTATCCATGGCAACCAGTGCACTGGGGTCGGACCCCTGAGTCACCTGTGGACAACATAATATTTGTTACAGGTTGTTAAAAAGGTGCCACCACCTAAGCCACCAAGTAACGACCAAACAAACACAATATCTTAAGGAAAAGAGAGAAAAATATCTTAAAAACCTCCAGAATCTACAGCAGACTGTATGATGAACCAGATTACCAGTAATCTCCTGAAATTTGGACACAAATAGATTTTTCTGATAAATTATAGCTAAGGTATTTTTAAAAAGGTGAAGACAGTCGTCAAATGAAATGAAAGCATTTAAAAACCTTGACGATAATATAATATACAGTATACTTGTGCAAAATATTTAGTGTCAAATTTAAGTGTCTTAGTCAGGTTACATTTACAGACACAGAGCTTTTATTCTGAAGGATTCATGCTGATTCATGCATGCTTCATTCAGAAAATGCAATGAATCAGAAAAGTGAACAACAGAATCAAAACCTTGCTCACCTGCAGGAAGCCCATCAATCCAAAGGAGATGTAAACCAGATACAGGAGGACCACAAAGGGTTTCACGTAAGTGTTAGTGATCCAGTCTCCATAGCAACGCCTCACACAGCCCAGCAAAAGATGAGAGTCCTGAGGATGAGGGTCCGTGCTGGCTGTGGGGTGTGTGTGCGGGTGTGGGTGTGGGTGCGTGGAGTTGGCCACGTGGGTGTGTCCGTGTGCAGCAGGGTTGTTCGCAGTGTGCGGGTGCGGGTGTGTGTGCGTCAGGTTGGGGTTGGGTACGTGAGCGTGACCGAGCCCGTGTGGCGGGTTGGTCGTCTGAGTCTCATCCTGGTAGCGGGTGTACATCAGACACCTGTACCAGGCTGGCTTAGAGTCCAGCCGGTCCGGTTTGGGGACTCGCCGGCAGAAGCAGCCGTGCCTGTACCCGGTCTCCAGGTAGCCCGTGAACACCAGGCAGGAGCTGTAGAAGGACAACATGTAAACGTAGCTGATGGTGACGGCCAAGGCGGCGGTGCGGCAGAAGAGCCGGACGGCCTCCATGTTGGTGAGCGGCGAGGCGGCCAGGCCCAGAGTCATGAGGTGGAGCATGGTGGAGCCCGACAGACGCAGCATGACGTCCTCGAAGACGCTCGCCACGCGCTCCTTCACGTGCTGGTCCTCCCGGGTTCGCCTCCACGACGACAGCATCTCGAAGGAGCCGAAGAGCCCGTGACCTGGCGGGGGAACAGGAAGAGGAAGTTGAATAAAATCCTTAAATGTTCTCTGAAGCTCTGAGAAGCATTTTAGCCTCTTTCAGCTCCTTGTTTTGGTTTTACAGCCCACAAATTAAACGTTTGTCTCAGTCTCCAAACATAAAATCTCGCTAATTTCCAAACAAGCTCCTTCCTTTTCCTACGCTGCCTTGATTACACCCTGGTGGCTCTCATCAACCTTGTTTCCAGCTGCAGCAGGCGGCCTTTTTCAACTAAAAAAAAAAAAAAAAAAAGCTCTGAAAAACCCACTGCAGACTACCCACCCAGCACCAAACAGCAGGGAGACACAGTTAGAAACTAAGAGGTGAACACGGTGGAGCGTTTAGCAGCTAAAGAGCCAGATAGTTCCTTTAGGAGCTGATGGAAAAAAACAAAACATGGAGTAAATACTGGACTTCACCAGGTGGACAGAAACAACTACAAAAGCACTCAGTTCACTATAACAACTTTATAAGATGGTAAAAAGTCATTTTATGTGCTTACAGCGTGTTCAACTTTCTAAAAATAAATCAATGCAGCTTGCAACTTGGAGTCTTGTTAAGAGCAGCTCTCCATCTCTGAGGACGTTTAACGACACGGTTCACTTCTTTAGAGAGTCGCTGCAGCTGATCCCACAGACAACAGAGGAACTTTAAGTACACTGCTCTAAACTCAATGCTAAACATACCCTCAATGCACACAGACACAAACGCAGGTAATGGTGACTGAGGAGGAGAAAAAATTCAAAAACACAGTGCCTCCAGAGAACTGCAGTAACATAAAATAAAAAGGATGATTTCCAAATGTTTTGATTGCTCCCAGCTTGGCTTGAATGTATTCGTTTTGAGGAATCACAGCGTTGCATGCAGACGTGTAATAGCCCAGCCAGCCTGCCTGCTTTTGAACCTTCCTCTCTGCATAATGTCGCACCTCAGTCCTGTCTGGACTGGAAATATGTGAAGTGACACATGCAACACACCCTGAAAGATGCAGTCTTTTTGTGATTTTATCAATGCCGGTTGAGAAAAATTGAACATTGCAGCAGCAGTAGGAAGTGACACCATAACTTATAACCAGATCTCACAACAGAAAGACGGTTATGACTCATGTTTAATAAACTGAGAATGAACAGGGTTTAAAGAATAATCTCACAGATGCATTAAAAAAACATAAAAACAAACATATCAGGTAAAAAAGAGGTTTCACTGCATTTCTATAGCTCCAATCAATAATGCATCACCTCCATGTGCATGTCCAGTCCCATGTGCGTGCACATACATGTTTACATATGTGCAGCAGATGGTTTTTAATGGTTTCCTCTCCTGTGGTTGCCATGGCACCCATGAGTCACCAGTGACACACATTACCTCCCTCCACCACCATTACCACCACCACCGCTCCGTCCCTCCACCTCCCTCTCGCTCAGTGACCTCACCATGCCGAAACACTTAACACCTTAGCAGAGGCATAACGTACCGACACTTCAGGCGTGGGCGCAGCTGAGAAAGTCTGTGGATCTGCGGTGTGTGTGTGAGTGTGTATGTGTGTGTGCGTTTGAAATAGAGGGAATTAGACGGTGAATGACAGTGGAAGAGGTGGGGAGGTTAATGTTGCCGAGAGAAGATGAGAGGAAAAAAGAGGGAGGCTGAGGACAGCACTCGCACAAGGATTTTTGATATTTACCAGAGCTGGAGACAGACTAACGTGCACCCGTGGACAAACACACACACGCATTCAGGTACAAATACTTGAGTTAATACGATAAGGATGCGTCGGTTGCCAAAACACTTTCATACCCTTGATATTGCTTTAGTGTCATAAAATGGGTTTCAGGTACTACAAATTCTGTTTAAACTGCTGGTTTTGACAAGAGTGGTTCAGATTTAAACACACACAGTCATGCATAGTCACTGTGATACCTGTGTGTGTACCGATGCCGAAATATACACTATGAATATGAAAAAATAAGCTGCTGTTTTTAATGTAACAAATTAAGTTAATCTTCTCAAACGCACATGTAGTTGATTTTGAGCTGTGAAGGAACTTGAAAAAAGATAAATTAGTCAGCAGGGAGTAAAATTATGAATGCTATCCACATTTTCAGAGACCAACGAGACGTCATCAAAACCCACAAATGTCAACTTTCAATATCATAGGCAGGAACTATAGCCTTTTTCTTTTGTGTGCCTTTTTAATAATTTATTAAAGCTATTTTTTTAAAGATTTGTTGTACTAGACACCTTTTTTTCCTGTACTTTTTCCACAGTACCACAAAAACTTCTCTATAAATGCGAACAAATAAATAAATGCACAGAAAAGGAACATGTATCAAAATAGTAACAAAACTAAAAAATGCATACAAATAAATACAAAAAGCAAACTCTTTATATGATCAGTTTATCCCCTTCTGTGCGCCCATAGAAAAATGGTTTAACAGAACAGGATGTTATAGTATCTATGTTAAAGTACTTTTTCATGTCAGCCTCTGAAAGAGAAAAGATGCTTTATAATGTTTGTCTTTTTAAACATGAAACACACACAGTATTTCTCCATCTCCCTCCCCTTTGTGCCGTCTCATCCTTCTTCCTTCTCCTCTCACTTCCTCCCACCTTTTTCTGTCTGCCCACTCGATCCTGAAAAATCCTCCCCGCCCGCCTTTCCTTCTCCTCTAACTACAGTTTAACTTCGTTTTCCGCTCAGAGAATCCTTCTCCCCGACCACCCCATCTGGAGTGATGTTTCACCGAGCCCCCTCTCCGTCTCTATTCCCCCGTCTCTCCTGCTCTCTTTCTCTCTCTGCAGTTATTTTAAGCCTAACAGCAGCCTTTCCTCCTCCACACTACCGAGTAATTATGGTATGGACTACATGTGTGCGTGAGCGGTTGCGTACAGCACATCCTACAGTCATTTGGTATGCAGACGCCTTCACACACACGGCATGCGGGTTCATTTTGCTCCCATCTTCTTATTTAACAAATTACTAATAACTTCATTCATTTTCTGCTCTCTCAACCCCATTTCCTTCAATATAATGTGCAAACACATTAACTGATTTCCTGACTTAATTTAGTAAAACTGAAGAGTCGCTGTTACACATGCAAGCTGCCGTATAATATGATAACGGCAGAGGAAGTCACACTGAACCGCTAAAACAAACACTGCGGCTTAAGGGGCTCAGATGGTTCACAAACCGGCTGTTGTGCCAAAAGCAGATTTCTGACACCAGCAGACAAAGTTAATCCTGAAACACAAGACTTACTTTATCATTTTATTTCCAACAATAAACTAAAGAAAATGTCCCCCTCTACAGATTTGCAGCCCCTCGAGGACTCGGGTCATAACTACTGTGACGTCAAGTCTGCGGTATTTCTATGAATTACACTTAATCTCCCAACAACGTCTGGGCACGCTGACCTTATTAAGAGGACGGGGCATCGGCCATGATGGGATCGATCCACATCAAATGCAGTTTCTCGCTCGCTTTATAAAATTCAGCGCTCCTGCCGTAATTTACATCCACTGAGTCACACTTGGCCGCTGACTCAGTTTTTTGGTGCCACAGCGATTCTCAGCCTCGTGTTGCCTCACATAAAAAATGAATCTATTGAGTTTCACACAGTGAGGCGTACAGTATATATATTTTAGATTTTGGAAAAAGGGAGCAGTGGTAGCCAAACTGGCGCATCCCTACTTCGGTTATACTGCAATGCATCTAAACTTCTTTGAAGTACGGTCATCTTCATCTTCATCTGAAAACAGGCATACATGTGCACAGTTTCAGAGGTGTAGCATTGCATTATCTGCGAAGGAGCCATTGTGGGAAAAAAGACTTTCACAGAAATGTTCAAGTAAAACAGGTCAAAAACTGCATAAAGTGTTCGGATCGCTTGTTTCGGAAAGTTATAAAAACAGCGCGAGGTGGCACCCCACAATTTTGACATCAGAAAAACCTTTAGACTGCAGCTCCAACTCTGACTTAACAACTTACTTTTTCAGAGCCTTTGGATTAAGATCCCGCCCCCAGTCAGAAAATGTATTGTTAGTGCCATCATCCTCCCCCTCGCCCAGTTCTTCCCCCCTGCCACTTGTCAGTCATTTTGATGATCTGTCTACCCTGAAATGGCATTCAGCCCGAGGCTGACATCTGCACAGCCCATCACAGGTACTGAAAAAGCAGACACAAGCAGTCTGGGATGTAAGAGCGACGGCAGTGTTCTGCATGGCTCCCACTTGCCATGTGTTAGCATCACTTTTCTTTGATTTGTCTGGGCTTTTTGCTGTTTTTTATCCGCTTCGTTCAACAAGAATAAGTTCTCAAAAAGTGAACAAAAAAGACCTGAAAGAGCAGCTGCAGACAAACTGAGGATGAGGGCATGAATTTGCAAGATTAAAAATGGTAAAATACAGAGTGTGTGTTTGTTATTTTTCCTTCAGAAGCATTAAACCTACCGAGCATGACGAAAGGGATGCCCAGGTACGTGGAGTTGTAGGTGGCCCCGGTCAGGTTGAGTATCCCGGCAGCAGTGAGGCCTGATAGCGTGATGGACAGCAGAGCCAGCAGCCCCAACCAGGGCTTCGACCTCACGCAGTCCCTCATGGAGCAGCAGAGCACGGCCAGCACGCCGCACACCCCCAGGCTGGCCAACAAGGGGCGGCGGGCCAGCACGGAGGAGAACTGGAAGTCCGTCCTCAGGGAGGAGGAGGTGGAGGGGTACAGCCCCAGCTTGGGGTGCAACGCCGCAAAGTGCTGCAGCTCTGCACAGAAGGCCTTCTCCCACTGGCTGGCCACTTGGTCCATCAGGCCTCCGCGGGCTTGGAGGTAGTAGGTGAGCTGCAACGCCCTGGCCGAACGCACACCTTCCCCTCTGGCTCCGGCCCCGGGGCCCCGCACCGCCCCGCTGGGACCCCAGCCCTGCACGCCCCCCAGCTGGTGGCCGATGTAGGCCTGCCGCCCGTCTGCCAGCTGCGTGATGGGGTAGCGCAGGACCGGGACGGAGCGGTTGGAGGTGCGGGCCGACTGGATCTCCTCCATGGCGCGGATGATGTCGTCGATGATGCAGACGTTCTTCTCGTCGGGGAGGCAGAGGTAGGAGAAGGAGTAGTTGAAGCTGTTGAAGCTGTTGAAGCCCGTGAACGGGACCGTCACCTGCATCTGGTAGATCCGCCTGTGGAGCTGTTTGCAGAGGAAAACGCACACAAAGAGAGGAGTTAGCTTCCCAGTGGCCCAATTTGCCTGTGATAAACTGTGGCAGTTCCATCAAAGTTTCCTCTCGGCGAAACTCAGCGTGTGTGTGGCTCATTCGCCTACTTTGACTTTCTCGCCGTTTGTTTGTGTGAATAAGAAGGACAGATATGCGGGGGAGTGTGTGTGTGTGTGTTTGTGCGCGTCTTTTTACTCGACAAGAGCAACAATGGTGGTCTCAGAATCATCCTCCTCCGTTTCTATGGTGAGAGGACAACAGTGCCAGCATCCACAGCGCCGGTTACCAAGCAACAGGCCTGATGCCAGTCTCTGCCACGGCGAACATGGGCGAAGCTGTCTCAAGGCTCAGAATGCTGCATTGACTTCAGGGAGGATGGGAGGGAGTGTGTGTGTGTGTGTGAGAGTGTTGACGGATGTCTGAAAATTGATTTGTTTTTAAAGTTCTTTCCACTGCAACGTCCTGTTGTGTGAGATTTACTGCCAAGAGATGCCAATCTGTCCTTATTATCATTAGCAATTTCCTGCAAAGACCTTAAAACTTGCCAAATTAACTTTAAAAGGACCCGTCATTTTTTGGAGCAAATTAATTACAGATATACTCACATACATGATTAGATTATATGGTAAATGAAAATATAGTCCTAATTTCCTCATCAGAAAACAATGCGGTGTGTTTAATTTAGTTTAATTTTCCCAGTGAATCATCTTTTTTGTGATTTCTCTGGCTGCGAACTCCTCTGGTGTTGAGGGGATTGAAGAAAAGCATCACCTCTGACTGATCTGTGAGGCCACATTCAGGCCTGATGAAGGCGCTGGATGGAAAGTCAAGTTGTTAGCATTTATCCTGCGAAAGACCACAAAGCTGAGACATTTTATCGAATGAGTGAAAGCTTTGATCCTCTGGTGAAGCCAAACGAAATGTCAGAGAATCACAATAGTCTGTCTCATTTAGGGACAGTGAACATATGTGCAAAATTTTGAGACAATCCACTCAGTAGTTGCTGAGATATTTCAGCCTGAACCAAAGCAGGGACATCACATCGAGGTATTTCCAGCACAGACGGAGAAAATCAGCTCTGTTTGTCGTTGAAGGTCAGGCGGCGCTTTAACTCCTTAAATATCAAATAGCGAGAGCATCCTTTGACTCACAATGCCGCTATTTAATCAGATAAAAGGACGCTATCCACCGTGGAAGAAGAAAAGTTACCCGTTCCCTCACTCACAAAAGCTTAAACAGATCTGAACTCAAAGGCAGTCAATGGACGTGACTCATGATTCTCACTCTCGCTGCAAGTGGAAGTGGCAGTCTGGTGCTGGCAAACAGGTTCAGACTCGTTCCCACCGGGTCGCTCGGTGGCATTTTTGGGGGGGAAACGTGGGATCTGGCGGACGAGATGAGATGGGAAAGTGTAAGATTATGTAACAGCGATTTTCACAGCACCCTCTCGCAGCCTGTTCGCAGGAAGTGATGCGCGGCTCCAAACTCGTCGGGGCCTCTAACTGTGGCAGTCCACGGAGGACCCAGGTTCTGGTAAAGTGGGTCACGATAACCATATCTGACAAACACACACACACACACACACACACACACACACACACAGTGAAGCATGCATGGGCAGGGTATGCACAAACACACACACATAAGCTACACAATGGAGCTCAGTGTCTCAGGCCTATTAGTCAGCGAGCTCTGATTACAGCTGCACAACTTCATGAAATCATTTGGCTAATTGCTCCAGGGGTGTCAAGCTAATACTCATAAATCCATTTAGGAATACCAGCGTGGAGACGGGGGGGGCCTCCGAGCTGCAGCTAACTCCACTTTGTAATTAAAACGCTCTGATTCATAACTGCAAAGGTCGCCGGGGTTACGTGAGATCAGGCCGTGTTGTTCTGTCTAATGACCATCAATCACTGGGAAGGAGGAGGAAGACGACTCGCATATGTGCTTCGGCCTGCAGACGCTGACCTTTACCTCTGCCTGTGTGTGTAAGGAGGAATTGATTTGTTTTTTAAAGTCGGTTTCTGCAGATTCACTGCAGCCTCATTTTATCATGTAAATATATACATGAGAAACACAAGCAACACTGGCAGTCTTCATTTCAGATGGCAACAACAACCTCTCTCACATAAAAGCTCTTTAAAAAGTTGAAATTATATCTAGTATAATGAACATTTGTCCTGTTGAAGACATTTTTTCCCTCTGTTAGTAACTATATATATATTTAAATAATGATTGTGTTGTAATATTGTCTTCCTCCCCTTCCTCTTTTCTGGTTTGTGGTTTCCTAGTTCCGATGTTATGAACATTTTTCCTGGTTGAAGGTATCTGTTCTGTGTTTATTATGATTATCAATATTTTCAATTTAGTTATATCATATTGCTGTCATTAATTTTCTTTGTTACGTTCAGTATTATGAGCATGACTGAAGACCCTTTTTCCTCAATGTATATAGATCTACTCCATTATTATTATTTTCATTGTTGTTTTAATTAGTTCTATTTAATATTCATGGTTTACTTTGCATTCATTCCCCTTCACGCACTGCTGCGTTTGTCAGGAAACTCTGAACTAAACTGACTTTTTCATCTTTTTTTTCTGTCTTTAATGAAGCATGTGTGTGGCTGCCGTGCGCGCGCCGTACCTTCAGTATGGTGTCCAGGTGAACCGGGTCCAGCACGCTCCCCTTGCGCGTGGTGACGATCACGCGCCCGTAGCGGCCCGGCGTCTGCAGGTCTGAGTAGAGCGCGTGCTTGGAGCGGTTGACGGGGAACAGGCTGTCCACCAGGTTCCCCTCGATCTTCGCGAGGCTGTGTTTGGGCGCGAGCAGGCTCTCCACGTCCTCCTCCACGCGGTACCGGCTGAAGCTCGCGCCCAGCAGGATGGACAGCAGCACGGGCGCGGAGGCGAAGAAGACCGGGTGTCCGGCCACGAACCGGCCCAGCGCGTGGAACGACGTCCTCAGGCCCGCGTGCAACACCTGGCGCAGCATCCTAGCGCGCGGCCGCGGCTCGAGCCCCGCAGCACCGCCGAGCACCGCGCATCGCTCCCGGTCCGGGACGGGGGCTCCTCCGGTCACAGGCGCGCTCGCTCGCGCGCTGCAGGGCCGCTGAGGGAGGCAGCGAGGCTCCGGGTCATACCGGGCTCCGCCTCACAGGCAGCTCGCGCCGGCCCCCCCGCGCTCACACCGCCGCGCGGCTCCGTGCGCACCGGAAAAGACGCAGAGCGGGATCATGGCTGGAAGCTCCGACAGAAGAGTGTGCGCACTCAGACAGGTTGCACATCCCTAAAAAAGGGAGGGGGGGGGGGGGGTTGGGAGGTGGAGGTGTGTGTGTGTGTGTGTGTGTGTGTGTTTGGGGGGCGGTGATGACAGAGATCATTCAGGATCTGCCGCCTGTCCGCGCTGCGCCGCCGGGAACTCACAGCCCGCCGGGTGGTCGAGGGGGGGGTGACGCGGTGTGCTGAGGGAGGGTGGAGTGGAGGGGTGGAGAGGTGGAGGGGGGGGCAGATCGGTCTAATCTGGGTTTCCTCTGCGGCACAAAGCTCTCCGTCCGCCGTGCTCTGCTCTCCTCATCGCCCCGGTGCCGCTGCTCGGTCCGCCGCGCTGCTGCTGCTGCTGCTGCT
>JBAJHX010000046.1:16286935-16298965 GCA_037176925.1 Amniataba percoides | reverse complement strand
GCTGCTGCTGCTGCTGCTGCTCTCCCGGCAGCTCTGCTCTCCTGGCTGGGGAGGCACGGCGCTAATTACCGGCTCTCTAACCGGAGACTCTCTCTCTCTCTCTCTCTCTCTCTCTCTCTCTCTCTCTGCCCCGCCTCTCCGCACCGCTACAATGCAGAGAAATAAACAGTGAGTGGCAGCGTGTGTGTGTGTGTGTGATTTCTAGGTATTTAACACAGTTGTATGAATATAAAAGCTGCTATAGAAGATATATTTTGTTTTTTAATGCAGTTTTATTTATGTCTTTGCTGAAGCCTTTAGAAAGATAATTAAAAACCTATAAAGTTATTTTCCTTATATCCTAATTGAGAGTTCTGCAGGAAAAGTCGCCCATTTTTTTCCATGCACTTGCTTGATTTTCTATAATTATACATACATATATATTTATATTCTATATGTGGTGTTAAAGTGTCCTCAGCCTTGTTGCAGATGCACCGAGCATCTCTGAGGGTTTGCTGTTGTGTAGCCCGTCGCCATAGAAACCAGACAAATTACTTTCTTTTTTACAAGCTCTGGTTCCCATGGCAATAGTGATGCCACCCATCCCCCTTCCTCCAAAAAAAAAAAAAGAAAAAAAACAACACACACACACACACACACACACATACACTGTAATGCACACACACAACACTTCACTACACACACACACACCTGCTGACTCCCAATCTGCTTGTGGTGTGGAGGTGTTTGACACAGTGGCATTAAAAGCCAGAGAGAGAGAGCAGAGGAGGAGGAGTGGAGGAGATGCAGAGATATAATGAGTGCAGACAGACCGAGATCACACTCTGTCTGTCTGTCTCTCTGTCTGTCTGTCTGTCTTTGTATTTAGACCCCTGAAATCAAATAGCCAAACAGCCCCTGGTCTGTCTGCATGGGACCGGCTAATGGCTCCTTCCTCTCCCCAGATATCATAAATTTAAAGGCTGTTTGGATTAAAAACCGAGACACAAAAAAACCTTCGCCTTCTTCACTCCCTCTGCATAAAATAAGGATGTTTTAAGCTGGTGGAGTAATGTAACTAAGTACATCTACTCAAGTACTGCAGATAAATACAGATTTGATTAACTTGTTTATTATATTTTTAATTACACCATTTACTGCATGAATTTAACAGCTTTCAGGAGTTTAACAGTCCAAACAATCAGCAGATTAATTGGGAAAATAATCAGCAGATTAATCTTGAGTGAAAATTAGTCACAGTTAAAATGAGCTCCACCTCAGCTGACATGCTGCTTTTACATTAATGCATGAGTGATAATAATCTAATGAGGGGATAGAAAACAGTGCAAGTCACAGGAGAGCAGAGAAAACTTTTACTTTTTATACTTAAAGTACATTTTCCTTTTAATGAAGTAACATTCAATGTGGGACTTTTGCTTATAATAAAGTCTTTTAACAGTTTGGTATTAATACTAAATGATCCTTCACCTGTGGGTCTTAAATGATAAAAGATTAGTTCCTAAAACATCCTTCTGTTTAATTAGTTGAATATAACACAATGCAAGTTATTGCATATCAATATATCTAATGCATGTATTTATCTTTGTCCATCTGATTTACCTGAGGACTGTCAACCCCTCCACATAAATCCAAAAAATCTATTTATTATATGAGGAAATTATATTTTAATCTATTTTAATCTAAAGAAAAGAGTCAGTTAAAACGTGTAAGAAGCTAAAACTTCCTCATCTTTATGCAAAGTTGATTATCTGATATAATTAATTCATTTAATGAAGACTATTTAATTATCCTGTCATGCAAAGAAATGTCTAGTTGCTTTTTGCTTTTTTTCTTCTCCAGAATCTGCAATCACAATTTGGGGTTTTCTCACTAGCTAATAACTCAGTGGGATATTTCTAGCAGCCAAGATGGAAATCCTGGATGTTGGACTGGCAGACAAACACACACAAAAATTCAACTGATAACTAAAATAAATTGGCACAATATTACTGGCAGCATGATATTTGAAAGCAGAGTCGTGAAAAGTGAAGAATATGAGGCATTAAAAAAACAAGAAACATTTCACTCGTCACTCCAAAGACCTTCAACCAACCCGAGAAAAAGACACCTTGAAAGAACAGAAAGGAAGAAGGTAATGCTCGTAGTTATCTACGGTCTCGAAGGTCTTGTGCAAAGCAGCGGTTTAACCGCAGTGTGAGCACACAGCTGTGGGTTAATCGTCATGCTGAGAGGAAAAAAAACACAATATGCCTCTGAAGAATGAAGAACAGAAAAAAAAGTTGGATAAAAACTAAAAGAGAAAACATGTGCTTATTGCATGTCCTAATCCATTATTCAATTAAGCCTCAATTAGCCTTTAATCCCCATTACCAGTCCAGTGAGAGACGGGCGGTGAAGGAATGAATGAGTAAGTGTCTCCCCGGGGAGGAGAGAGGAGCAGAATAGAAAATGAAGGACTGCAGAGATATGGGGGGCTCGGGGCAGTTTCTGATAACAAAAGTACTAATTAGTGTCGCTAAAGGATTTATAGAAATCAGAATAATGTGTGTGTGTGTGTGTGGGAAGGTGGAGAGGATGAATGGAGTCGTTTGAAAGCATGCCAGGCTATTTTCTGCACCTACAGAGTCAAAAGGGAGGGGGTAAGAAAAAAAAAAGGGTGGAGAATCCTCCAAGGGTTGGAAACTGTGACAAGAAATACACTTACACACTTTCACACACACACACAGACGTGCAAGATGGACAGATGAGGGAAATGTTATGGGCAGCAAAGAGGCGAGCGCCTCTTGAGGCTTCGCTCTGGACAGGCTGTCATTCTGCAGGCGTCCATCTTTGGCCTCCACTTTTCGCTCGCCCTCATGTTTGTCCACCCTCCCCTCCATAATAAACAAGAGCTATATGGATGTAGAGTTGGAAAGTCATGAGTAAGGCTCCTCTCTTCTTCACTTCCCTCCCCGAACCAGCCCGTCCTCCGCCCCTCCCATCCCCCAATCCATCTGTTTTGGTGGAGGCCATCCATTAATAAAGAGTCTGTCCTTCCATTTCTATTCCCCCCCTTCTTCTGTATTATTTATTTACCCATCTATCCACAGTTATGGTGAGCAGATATGGTTGCCAGATCGGGATGCAGCACATCTACTTTTCTCTGGGGAGAAAACTGAGGGGGAAAAAAAAAAAAACTCGATGAAAACTCCATTTTATCCTCACGCACGAAGTCTTCTCCAGACATGAAAACACAGAATCCACAAAGGGTTTTTTTAATTGAATGCGACTTTTTAAAATTCTTAAATCTGAGCACTGAAAACGCACTTCAACGGGCCCTGATTGGCAGCTCCTCTTATTTAAATCAAGTAAATTTGCTGAGCGTGGGTGTCGCAGCGGCTGAGTCACTTCAAAAGCAGCAAACCTGCCCGATCAGAGGATTTTTTTTCTCGCCAAGAAGAGTCATAATGTGACACCGAAGTTAGTCAGAAAAAGCCTGTTAAAGTATTTAGCAAGACACTAATCACCGCAATTAACCACTCACATTAAAACTTTTGTCTTTGTGAAACGTCTCTGCACACGTTTGAATAAAAGTGACAGTAACAGAGTTTTCTTGCAGTTAACCTAATCAGTTAAACTAAATACTGTCCCTCGATGCTCATGCTACATTTTAGCATGGTGGTCATCAATATGATATAATATATAACTGTAATTTAAGAATACTTTAAGTACACATCTTTTGGAAACTTAGGTCAACCTATTTTAAGTGCACTATTTCAATATGTTAAGTGTCCAAGACCACATCAATAATATAGTTATCCTCTATTTAAACATATCATGAAACAACAACTCTTTAAGTGGGATTTCAACACAACTTTACACATTTGGACATAGATAGAGATATCATTAGGTAAATAAAGTGCAGTTTTAGAAAACAACGACTTAGGCATATAAGGGTTGATGAAGGGGACGAGGAATATGAGGATACTCACTGTGCCTTGATCCTTGTATTACCCACTGGTGCACATTATCTTCAATGATCCAAAGATGCTGGAAAAAAATAGCAGATTAATATAAGTTAGTGCAAACATCATCCAATCCAATTTAATAATCTTTTAACAGAACAGGCAGTAAACACAGCACTTACACACTGCAACCTTACGAAGTTGGAGTGGTGAACATTATCATTCATTTGGAGTCGTGTTTTTGGTTACCTGATGAATGAAAGTCTATTATTTTCTCTGTTTTAGCTCCATTTTTGGTCTCCACTCCCTCTGGAATAAAATAACTGTCACGTTTGGCTCTAAATGCTCTTCTGTGTTCACTAGTGAATTAATAACTACGTCCATCCACCTCCCCAGCACTTACAAAAGGACTTTAACATTACATTACAAAACATTAGAGTAGCTTAAAATTAGAGTAACAGCAAAACCTTGAGTACCGTGGAAGAAAAAAAAGTCTTCAGAAACATTCAGAAAGATCCAGTCTGCTCTAAATTTAGAATAATTCACAGAAAGCCTGAGTGTCCTCAGTCTCCAATCTGTGCATCTCCTCCTATCTGTCCATTTATCCATCTTTAGTTTTCCTCTCTGCTATTTCTGTCCGTCTCCTCTCTGCATCTTCTCAGTGGTCAGTGGCATTCATAATTTCTAAATGTCATTTGGACATTAGCTCATAAGGCCAGGAAGGATGCTGTAAGTGAGGGGGGGTGATGGGGGAGGGAGGTCACGGGGAGGGGCACAGGATGAGAAATCGAGCAAAGTCGCCTTCATGGCCTCTCAGAGACTCAAAGATTTGATTACAGTAACAGGCCAGAAACAGGGAAGATAGATGCAGACGGATGCAGATAAAAAGCCTATCACATGCTCGCTCGGTTTCTTTTTGCAGCAGAAGGAGCCAGAGACAGATAAAAGAGCGAGGCGGCTGAGTGCCACAAGCTTGATAAAGAAAAAAAAAAAAACAGGAGAGGCCCGATGACTTCAGCGGTGCCTGAAGGAAAACCCGATTTGCTAAAAGGTCAGAGTGTGATATCTGGGAAGAGCCATTTTCACCTCTCAGAAAGCTAAATTTAATCTGTGTGATTACCAGGCCCATCTAAAATCTGTGCACCACCTCCAAAAAAGCCCTGAAGACACATCGCCCCCCACCTTCCCCCCGCCCTCTACTGGACAGAGACAGAGCTGCACGACAGGACTGGATCTATCAGCAGATACAGATCTGCTGTGTATCGTTCACCTTTGCCATCACCTCCACTTCAGTGTAACTTGGAGTAAACAACATCTATGGTGTGTGTTTCATCATCATCAACCCATGTTTGAGCCTCTGATAGCAGAAACAGCTGCTGTCCTCTGAGCTGATGTTGAAAACTGACATCGATTCATGAAATCTGATATTACCCGTGCTGCCAAAGAAACTTATCAAAATAAAAACAATGTGGAAAATCTCTCCTCTTATACTGTACTGTCATACCTGACCACAGAGCTCTCAAAGGGTCTCAGACAGATTACTTGTTACGGCCATGAGAGTATTGACCGTAAAATATTCAGATATGTTCAGATATGCATGCTTCTGTCCAATGCAAGTATCTAATAATAAAGCTCTTTCTTCAGTAGAAACACCAGATCCTTTTTCACAGAAGACACACAGGAGGTTTCTAAGGTCCGAAATGCACGAGAAACTCTGCAAACTGGTACCCCCACAGAACAACTCAATATAGAAGGCAAACAGGATATAAGTAACATAAGTAATAAAAAGGAAGGAAATATTCCACAAACTAAAAAAAGTAGGAAAAAGTGCCGTTTCTAAAATGCTCAAACACATCAGTAAACACCTCCTGTGGTGAAGCTCATTTTGTGTGTGGCTGTGTTGTGTTTCCATGGCACCCTCTTGGTAATCGTACATGCTCATTACTCTGAAAACGGAGAGCGGAAACTGTACGACACAATCCTCACAGCTGCAATAATCAATATATTCTCATCACCAAATGATTATGAAAAAGGTGTTTTGGTCTAACCAGTCTCGTTGCAGATGCCCAGCTTCACATAGAAAACAGACTCAGTTTGCGACTTGTTGGTGAATATTGTGGAATATATTTCCCTCATGAGCTGGTGGGGACCAAAACAGAGCTAAAGGAAAAGTGAATATTGGACTTACATTCACCAGGTGGCCTCAAATGCAACTTCAAATGATGACTGAACCTTCAGAAGCAGAAAAAATACAAATATGATGCAAGAAGAACATCATTTTAGAAATTAGTAGCCCCGGTCACCCAAGTGCATCCAGCCCTTTTTGTTTAGTGGTTGTTGGGGTCTATTTTTGCCCTCCTGTGACTTGATTTACTAATGTGTGCAGATGAGTGTGGTTTTGTTTAACAGGGACCGGATCCAAGTGACAAATCAGCCGTTTAATCGCCTTAGCTGTCATTTTTACACCGGCCACTAAAGTAGATTTATCACAATTCAATGAAGTAACGGCACAAAGTCAGGCAGCGGCTCATTATTAAAAGCTCTGCTGACACGGAGCTGCAGGGGCCGATTCTCATGTTAGTCTCTGATTAGAAAGGCTGACTGCACAGACGTCACTTTACAGCTACAGACATCCGATCAGTAAAGTTTGAATCTACTTAAATCACATTTTCAGGTTACTGAGATATTGGAACTGTGATGGACCCACAGACAAATAATTTTAAATGAATTTCTTAAAACAGGTGGAAAAGATACCTTTAACATAATCAACAGACAATTCTGTAATATTGTACGGATGATGTAGTTAGTGTATCAATAATACATAAGAAGAACAAATTAAAACACTTACAAATATATTTTATTTTATCATACTCAAAATATAACATAAAACTGATTAAACTTCCTATTTATCCCCACATGGTAAGAAAAAAAGTCTGTAATTAGTACAAATATGTTCTAAAATACTCTTAATTAATAAATGTGCTTTAATTAATCAACTCACAAAAAATTGCAACATTTTTTCCTCTGTAAACTAAATATTGCTGATTTGAGTTAAATTACTGCTTTTACATAAAATATTTCAGTTGTATAGTTTATAACTTGACTACCCAGCAAAGTGTAAAGTCAGCTCTTCCCAGATTGGCCAGATGTGTTTTTTGCGAAATGTTTCTTTCGTGGAGCTTGTTGGTGTCATTTCTGACTGAAACTGCTGTAAACTGCCAAGGTCACAGTAACTTTTTGCATTTTGTTTATCCATTTGCACAACTGTGTTCAATGAAAACTTATTTAAGAGGGAAAATGTCCTCTGAGGTCAGTTTAGCTCGGCCTCTAATGAGAAGTGCATTAAACAAAGATTGTACCGTCCTCTTATAACTCTCTGAAAAACATGAATGTTTTGTGGAGTAGTTTATTCTTCAGCAGAGGATAAATCGAAGTCAAATGTGCAACACAAGCTGATAAACTGCAGTAACTTCCTCCATTTTGGAATTTGCAAATCAAAGTTGACCAAAGCTGAAGTCAAAGTTTGTAATGAAATCCAAGTTATTCAAACATGAAAATATATATTTATAAGTTTGAACAATGTTTTTTTAATGATTTGAGGTTTCACTATAAATCTCTCAGAGGAAATTTGTTGTCGTAAATATCAACATTATGTGAACAGATCAGCACCCAGAACCACTCACTTATTGTTTATTTAATGTTTTCAATATTATTTTGTGGTATTTCTCATTTTATTTTACGATTCCACCTGACTAAAATACATTTGCCTGCACACTCTTTTCCATAGTTTTGTCTTTTTATTTTACTGTACCATTTCTATCTTTTTTAAAATGTATTCAGTCATTTACTTTTCCTTATATTCACTTCACAAGACACTGCTGCTTGGATTATTCATGTGTATTTTATACAGATGCAGAGCTACATGTTGATATTAATAAAAAAAAACTTGATGTGAAAAATTTGCATTGATTCATTTGGAATAAGTTTGCTGCAAAATGTCTCTTACATTAAACATTAATTAAATGTTAATGTTTAAACATTAACATAAATATGGAAACAACACATTCACTATGTTAATAACAATTTTGACTTGTGTATTTGTTTGAGGCGGCAGAGGGAGGATTTAGCAGTGTGACAGGGAGGGAAACAGAGCAAATAGAGAAGTGAACAGTTGTTTCATCTATTTCTGATGCACGTCTGAGGTCCAATCTGCCATTGAGAATGAATGTCTGAGAGTGAGAAGAGCCAGCAGGAGGCTGATACATGAGGTTGCTTCCACATCTAGTAAAAAATACATCTCTGCTCATTATCATCCACCTCACTTACTCCTGTCTCTCTGTTTCTTTATCACCCAACACACACACAGAGTACACACAACACCATTACAGACTGAGGCGCTGGTCTGTTTTTCTAATTGGTGTGTACTGATGAGACTGCCGCTGGTGTTGCCACAGATACAGTCATTAATGTTACCCCCCGCCTGGAAATGTAAGACAAACTGAAAGACAGACACACACATGGTGACAGGAGCATCCTGTAAGAACAGAGGGAAGTTGCCATGGGAACAGCTGAGATAAATGAATGAGATATGATGTGAAGGGGGAAGAAAAATCAATACGTGAACATGCTTTCAGATGCAATCTGAATCTCTTTATGTCTGTGTGTGCTCCATCCATCAGCACCCTCCATCCAGTGACTGCCACCTCGTGACTGCATTTCCCCTCTCTCTCTCTCTCTCTCTCTCTCTCTCTCACTCACACACACACACACACATTTTTAGACTCACCTTATCAATCACAGCAAAGTTAGAAGGTGAAGCGCCGGCGTAATGTCTCAAAGTTTTATTAGAGCCTGACAGAAAGAAGCACAGCAGCACATTCACAGCATACAGATATTTACTGCAACAAGGGGGAAAGTTGTAAGCGATGTTTCTTTGGAACAAGTTTTAAAAAAATATATTATACATCAACAAAAACATTTGCAGAAAAAGAAATGAATATAAAGGATCTACTCTTAAAATATACAGTGGTTTCATTTTACAGGTGTCCACTGTGAAGGTTTATTATACAGAAAATAAATCATAAAAGTGATGCCATTTTGTAAGGCAACAACAAACAACAAAAAGTCACATAAATTAATCCTCAACAATCTTGTAATAATCAATAAATTGACATTTATCAGGCAGAAACTTTTGCTCATCAGCCTCTCAAAATGTGATCATCTGTCACTGTTTATATCATCGTAATGTGAATACGTTTGGGTTTTAAACGGCCGGTTAAAAAAAAACAAACATGACATTTGAAGACTCGTTAGGGAATTATGACGATCATTTTTCATTATAGTCTGGCATTTCTTTCGACTGAAGGATAAATCACTCAACATACCTACACTCAACCGATCAGTTTGTAATGAAAATAACCACTAGTAGGAGCTGTAACAGTTAATACCACATAAAACATAATGAGGAACCTTAAAAATAAATCATAGATAATCTTAAAATAATGGTAGATTTGATATGTGTTTTCTTTGTTTGATATCACCTCTCCTCAGATTCTTGATTAAAAAAGACCACTGAAACCTTCATTAACAAATCAGGATAGTGTTGCACCGCCTATTCACAGATCCACTTGTTAGACTGTGCATAAAGAAGTTTTTGGTGGTAATTTAAAGTGAGAGGGAAATGACAGTTACTTGTTTTTTCTGTCTATAAAATTGAGGTATAAAGAAAAGACCCCTTCAGCAGCAACCAGGATAAACTGAGACAAAAGAGGAATAAGAACTTTAAAAAGGTGAATAAGAAAGGTTAGACTGATAAATATGAAAAAGAAAGATATGCAATTGTCTGTTGATTATTTAAAACTATAAATACAAATATTAATATTTGTATTTATAGTAATAATAGTAGTAATAGTATAGTCTTAATATTCAGAAATAACCGTCATGTCTTTGCAGAATTACTCCTGATAAACAATACTTGAATTATCTGCAGTGTAAAATATTTCTGTATTTCAGAGCAACATCAGATCGTACAAACAAGCTGACGTGGGAGTGCAGTTCAGGGACAGAGACAGAAAGACAAATAGAGAGAGTGCATCTCATCATTTGAGTGCTTGTAATTCTGCGAGTTCATTCGCCTCAGGGCTGACTGCAGCCGAATGAATATAAATGTCTCCGTGACACAAGACCGGGACCGAAACAACAAAGCAGGACAGAAACCAACACAGCACCGGTGTATCAAAGGAGAGCGCACACACACGCACACACAATGCAAAACATACTCGAGCTTACGTCATATAACCTCATAGTTATTCATAACAACATGCCAGCAGATTGATATAATTTTTCTCCGCAAGTAGAAAATTATGATACAAACTTTCATGGCAAAAAAAAATCTAAAGAGACATCCATTTTTAATATGAAATGAAACTGCATTGTGAATATTTTTGCTTTTTTTTTGCTCATTTTTACACTCAAATATAAATTAATCTTTGGTTTAGGGTGTCAGGGAATTAATCAACAAGGCTGCTGATGAGGATATGCAGATATTGACCTGATATATTTCTGCTTATATCTGAAATATAAGAAAAGAAAATGTCTTGTCGTCGAAGCTTTACTTTAAAATATACATTTTTTATCCCCATAAGGAAAGTTCTAGCTTTATCAAGTCACTCTTACAGTGCATATAAGAGCTGTTTTCCAACATTTTCATTATCCATAAATGATGGTCTTTGACAAAAATAACTTTGGCAGTCACTGCAACATTATGCAGTAAATGTACCTGTGGAAAAATACAGTTTTATTTTAGTAAAAATATACAGGAGTGCCTCAAAAAAACGGCCTCAGTCGCTGAAGTTTTCCGCTCTTACCCCGACACGTTTATACGTCAGGATGCACGATTTTCTTTGAGAACAGCTCTGCCTCATTTTCACTTCACTGTTCCCACATCGTGTAAACTACGGAGGCTAAGTCCGGCGTTATTGGCCCTTTTTCAACAGACGTCCTGCTCACGGCTCGGGCCCGGCTCAGGGTCGAGTGCAGAGGTCAGAGGTCACCACACCCGGCAGGACTGCGCACCTCGGTTCATGGCCGACGTTTCGGGGCAGCTGAACACTTTGCGAAACTCTTCGTAGTTGCTCATTGCTCCGATAACTCTGCAGGGCAATGGAGAAGGTAAAGGTCAAGTTAGAGGGATTATAATGCATTCGTCTGTGTGTGTGTGTGTGTGCGTGTGTGTGTGTGCTTACCTGTACTTCGGCGGACTGTGAGCTCCACTCTGGATCTGGTCTCTCGCTGCCTCTGGTCTGTACGAGTTACATCTCACCTGCAGAGCACACACACACATCTTACTGAATACATGATTAGATTTCTTTGTTGGCACTAAGTATGAGTGTGTTTCCTCGTCCCTGCGTACCCATGATGCAGCCAGGCAGCTAATTTGTGTAATTATAAGCAATGTTACGAAGCACATCAGCGAATGTTTCCCTCAAAAGTACTATTATGCAGAAAGGCCCATTTCTGAATCATACATATTGTATCACTGGATCATAATTATTGATGCATTAATGTGTTTCATCGCATTAATATTGCAGCTGGTAAAGGTGGAGCTAATTTTAACTACTTATATGTTGCTGGGCAGCTTAAATCGAATAAAGCACAAGTACCTCGTGGTTATACTTGAGTTATTTTGGTTAGTTACGTTCCACTACGGCACACAGAGACAAACAAATGCTTTATTTTTATGGTTAAGGTGTGTTATAAACTATAACATTAGGCCATCAGGTTTGATAATAATTAAAAATACACTGATTCATGGTGTACATGCAATCAGGAGTGCTGATTGTTCTTAGAATGGGAATATAAATCTGGAAGATATGCAAGGCTTAGTTTTAATGTGATGTTAAACCTTGCTGAACCAGTTTAAAACATAACATACCTCAACGCTAACCTACATTTGCCGTGTAGCTACTCAGGGGAGAAATACTGTACCACAAGAGACGACAAGTCAACGGCAGTACACTGAAATGCTCTTACTGGATGAAGCATTGACACACTGGTAAAAATAGTGTGTGTGTGTGTGTGTGTGTGT
>JBAJHX010000046.1:16270369-16283600 GCA_037176925.1 Amniataba percoides | reverse complement strand
TATTAGGTCAGAGTAAATCTAACGTTGCTCGTTGTGGTGACAAAAACTCAAGGTTTTCTTTAAATGTCTTCAATGTTGTCACTGTGGCAAAGTTGGAGGAAGAGGAGCAGTTTGGCTCCAGGAGAAAAAAAAACTCCATGAAAGAAAGAAAGAACATCTGAAAAGTCTCCCATTTACAAAGTGAGTAAAATGAACCACAGCAGGTTGCCGGTGTGTCGAAGGAAAACAGGAGCTTAATGCAGGAAGGTGTGAGCGCTCATGATGAAATGAGATGAAGAAGAACACACAGACACTGAAGTCTCATTGTCAGTCAGTCAATATTCATGTTTAAAGCTGCAGTAATGAATCATTTAAATGAAGAATAAATTAAATGTCACCAGACACCAGAGTTTTTGGTCACTTTTAGATGATTGTTTGGGCTCCGTGTCACATTTAGCTGCTAAAGCATCTTGTCTTTATTAATCAGATGCTGGTGGACACATAAGTAAACAGAAATGCCCCCAAGTGGTCAAAATATGAAGCTTTAAGTTGAGAACAAAACTTCTGGACCAGACTATTAAATTCTGAGTTGAGAGGAAATCAGAGGAAATTATATTAAACCGTGACTAATATCTTTATAATAACAGGGGATCACATGAATATTTGTGATGAACTGATCCTTCAGCCTAATGTTTTGGTTTTACAGACCACAACTTTTATGTTTGCGTTCACTCTCAGTTCTCTCGTTAACCTGAAAATCCACTGAAAGACGAACAAAGTCAAACACCTGGCAGCTAAACAGGCAGACACCTTTGCTTGGAGGCTGGTTGGAAACCAAAATAGTGCTGCCCCCAAGTGGCAAAAATAAACTGAATAGACTAAAACTGTCAGTCATGCAGGTCAGAGTAGTTTCTAAATTTTTTATGGAAAGTCAGCGAAGTTCTTCAAGATGTCTCACCTCTCATCTATAAACTGAAAGAGTCTCTTGGATGAGCGGTGAAACATCTTCAGTTGAATGGAAATTAAAAGTATTACAGAGTCAAAACAAGGTTTATTGCCAGTGTAAAAAGGAAAATAAACATTTGAAAAGTCAAGCAATGATCAGAATAGAAACACTGACATTAAAAATACATATAACATACATATTCCTCAGTGCAAAGACAGTGACAGCAGCTGTGGATTTGCAGGCTCAGATGAGATGAAATATTACGTTCTTACCTTTTCCACGGCTCTCGTCTTCGTTGGCCGATCCATCCAGTCGTTCTCCTTCTCCAGCATGTCGATGAACGCCCAGCGAACGCCCTCGATCAGCTCCTCCATCTGCCAACGCACAAACACGCATGGAGATGACAAACACACACACGCAGACACATCTCATAGGTGTGTCCGGTTTACAAAAAATAAAGAGCCGACTGTCACTGCCACGTAAACACACACGCCCGCGCTGACGCACGAGACCGGGTGATAAATGTCTGACATCATCTCCAGGTGACACACAGACAAAATACACTCAACACACACATCAGTTACACACCCGAACATACACAAAAATCAAACACGATCTGGGACACGAGGTCATGTCGGGGACGCACCATGTGTTTCTTGTCCTCCTGGAAGTGTGTGTCGACAAAGAGGCGCCCGGTGGCGTAAACAAGCGAGTTCTCGACGTAGTTAACACACTTATCCCAGCGCGGGGTCAGGGAGGTGGTTCCCGTGGTTACCTGGTGGTGGAGGGGGGGGTGAGATGCAGAGACGGAGATGCAAGGTGACACTGACGCTCACTTCCACTGTTTGAACTTCATTTTGGTACTCATACTCATTTTTTTTAAGTATAGCATTCATTCACATATATCATACTTTGTGTTTATGACATACTATGAAGTCTCATTGGAAGCTGCCTTAGGGTCCTAAAAATAGAAAATCACAGCACTCAGATTCATGTAACTTTCCCAGCTCTCTAATTACTGTGTTGGAAATCTTGGGACATAAAAACACAGATTGAGAAAAAACCTCAGCGAGTGGACTTGCCACTTATATTTAGGAAGTTTTTAGGTTTTCCTTACTGGAAAAAAGTGAGGTTTTATATTGATCAGGACTTAAATTTGCTATAAAAAAAAGAATAACATTGATTAAGGTTGCTGTGTCCAAATTCCAGACTAGACATTAATTCTAAGCAGGTTTCGAGGAACAGTCCACTAAATGAAAGTGTGCAGATGAATGAACTTGTGATTAAAGTTCAACTGTTTCAGATCTCGTCTCAGGACCTTTTTATTCTCAAAGGCATTTTTTATGCCTTTTTATGCTTTGACTTTACTGCCCACAAGTGTGAAACGCTTCATCATGCTGGTTTTGAAAAGTGCTAAAGTTCGAGATATTTTCAACAGATGATGCAGCGCAGAGGAAATGAAGCGCACAGGAAATGAACGAGCCACTCACAGCTACGTAACGTTTCAGCAAAATGCACATTGCGGTGAAGAAGCATTGTGAAGCGTCCGATTTTAAGTTCTGTTTCTCTCTCTCTGAACTGGCAGCATCACGCAAATATCACAGTTTGATTTATTAGACTTTGGCCCTTATCTTGCATGATTATCAGTTCATCCAGCACAAGGATTTAAGGAGCATAAAAAGACTATTTTTATTATTTGGATCTTCACATTTCAATCTGTTGTTCAATTATGAAGAACTTTAAAATTATCAGCAGATGAAAATCTGGTAGACAAATATTGGTTGTTTTTTTTAAACTTATGGCCTAAATATAATCAAAATTAAACATACTGAGAAAAAATCTGCATATAAAATATCCACTAAACTCAACAATATTTTTTGTATACTGACTGAAAACTGTACAATCAGCTTCAGTAAAGGCTCAGTTCAGGAGTCAGCTCTGTTTACACTGAAGCAGAGTTTGATCAGGTCAGATTTATACTTTGTTAAACGAACGAGGACCAATAAAAGCTAAATCTTCCTTTGTGAAAGTTAAATTTACAGGCACAGCAGCAGCAGGACATTTAGACAGCTGAAGAAGTCAGTGTCTTCTGTATACAGCAGAGCTGCGTCGCGTGATTTAAACCACATTCAAGTCTTTCACAGCCAAATACTTTCCATACAAAAACAAACCATGTATCTGCAATGTAAAAGTCAACTTTTAATGGTGTGAGAATTCGGCCTGTTGTCAGCTTTTTCTTCCCAGTGTACTTTTATATACTTTAATGGAGTTTTTTTTTGCTCCTCAAACCACGAAGGAGCTTTTAATTCTTCGGCTTATCTAAACACTTAAAGGTCACTAAATATGGACGTCGATTTGTCTTTCTGTACCAACCCGGGCGTAGTCCAAGTATCTGTAAAGGAAGCGACGGCTCAGAGTGGTGATCCTGGAAAAAACAGTCCTCCATTGTATGTAGTTAGCGACAGTCCTGGAAAGATAAAGCGAGAGAGAGAGAGAGGAGGGATATTAATTAAATGTCTACATGTAATCTCATTTTCACGATAATATACTTATAATGAGAGGCAGCAGCCCCCCGAGCCGCAGTGTGTGCTCATCAGTCTGTGTGTGTTTTCTGTCTGGCTGTTCGTGTGTGTGTGTGTGTGTGTGTGTGTGTGTGTGTGTACCTGGGATCTGTGGCGTTAATGAGCTTGAAAAGTTCCTTGAAGTAAAGCGGAGCTCGGACGATGACGGGCTCAGAGGAGGAGATGGACCGAGCCGGGTCGCTTTTGGACTCCACCACAGCTTTTACAAAGCCCAGCCAATCAAACTGCACACACACAAGAACACATTTAAAGTGATGGAAGTTAAATATAACATACAGGAATAAAAACATGAATTAAAAGAAAACACTTTTTGCATTATCATGAGTTGGGAACCACATTTCCATAAATTATTTTTGTGCATTTGAAGCAGTTTTTATATCTAAGTGTGATCATCTTGCAAAAAAAAAGCACCAATTTTCTCCTCAGCAATTTTACTCTTGTTCTTACTAAGCTTCCTACTTTAAGCTAAATTCCATCATTTCCATTAAATCTGAGGTTGATCAGCTCATTTCACATTCAGTGCTGAGAGTCTTTTGATAAGAGGAGAATCGCGTCTGCAAATTTTACTTAGGGACTCATTTTCTGAATTTTTCTGTTATGCTAGCAGAGTGACAACAATGAGTGTGCTCACCAGACTGAAATAGCTCAACAGCTACTGGATGGATTACTGAGACATGTGGTGCGGCCTTCATCCCCAGACTTTTCTTCCAACATGAGATTTACACAGTAGTTGTCATTTCGATTAAAATATCTCAACAAATATCAGATGAACTGTAATAACACTGGGTACAGACATTCATGTACCCCCCAGAATGAAATCTGACAACTCTGTTGGCCCCTTAAACCCTAATTTAGCACCAACTTCAAAACTTAAATGAATCCAACACCAAATAGCAGCAAATGATATAATGATATAATAATGATATTCAGATTCAGCTGCACTTTGCACAGCTAAATGGTAAACAGGCAGTAAACACCTGCTGCACATCAACATGTTTGCATTTTCCTGTGATGTGTCGGCATCTTGGTGTCACCACTTAGCTTGAAGCCCCACTGAGTACAGCAACACAGCCACTAATGTGACTGTAGAAACCGAGCCTTGTTGTCAGTTTAAAACACTACACACTTGACATTGATACATGTTTACTGGTTGATCATTCATTTGACACCTGGAGGAAGATGTGTCGTGATATTATATGCAGATATATAACAGAATAAAGACTTCTGGTTGAATGAAGAAGAAGAAGGCGGTGTGGTTTTAATACACAAGTAATTTAAGAAGATTTTTCTGTTGTTTGACTGTGAGTGTGTGTCCAGAGTACCTGTGGTATAGAGCGCTGCAGGCGGGACAGTGTGTATTTGTTGTACATGTTCTCACTGGTGCGGTTCTCATAGGGAATCAGGATCTGTGGACACAATAAGCAGCGTTACACTGACGTGCCTGATCCTAAATTTAAGAATTTTACTTCACACTGTTGGTGAAGCTGATGAGTCCATTTCACATTTCACAGTTAATAACACTGGGTTTTAATTAGCTGCAGAGCCACTGAGGCCTTTCGAATCATCTCCATACATTAAGCGGGATTATATTTATCTGATTGACGTCTGTACATGAGCCAGTTTGGTCTCGAAGGCGAGAGCTTTCTCCATCTGGGTCAGCGCCGCCTTCTCTGGAGCGCCCAGCATGACGGCCGTATCCACCATCAAACTCAGCAAGGCCGCACGATACTGGAGAGAGAGAGAGAGAGAGAGAGAGAGAGAGAGAGGCAGAAAAAGGCAAAAAGACAATTGTCATTTATTCTTTCATGGCTGTGAGCGACAGTCACGAACACTAGCGAACATCAGACGCCGTCAGACATCCATCAAGGACTTACAGCCACTGTCAGACACTATTGTGCTGCCCTATCAGTGTGTGATATTAATTTTACATTTTTATAACATATTATTTTTATAATTACCTGTTTAAAGAGACAATTGTAGAAGCAGCAGGAAAAAAATACTGAACAATACAATTAGCGACACCGATACCATTTAACACTTCCAATAGACTTGAACAGAAATAAAGATAATATATAGGTCATATAGGTGAAAATGCATTTTAAGAAGAAAAAAGAAAATTATAAAACCTGAAAAAAGAAAAAACATATGGCAAAAAATGTTTTAGCTAATAACACACAGAGTTTGATATGTGGAGAAATGAATACGCCTCGTATACTTTTCCTCTCCGTGCAACCTAAAGTAGAGCTTGCACGTTTCTTAAGGTGGAAGGAGAAAAAAATAGACACTGCACTTTTTTATTCTGGCTTAATGAGGCAGCTATTAGTGGGCCAGTCAATATCAGCTGCCCCTTCTGCAATTCATTTCTTGCATTATGACTGTTGAGCATTTGTGAAAACTTTGAGTCTGGAAAGCAGCTTAAAAAAAAAAAACAACATTAACCGATGATATTTCAAGTGGATGATTCTTCTCTGTTCCAATTTATCACTCAAGCAGGAAGGAAATAGCTGCTGCAGGAAGAGGAGTTTTTGGATGGCAGGTAAAAAGGGGTGAAAGATGAAGCAGAAGCTCACCGCCTGGGCAGAGGAAGTGTTGGTGATGTAGTCTTCCCTGGAGGGCAGAGACAAGGACGCCTGATCGAGCTACATGATGACAGAGAGAGCACGTTAGCCTCTGCTGGTTTTTTATTTTGGACCTGTTTATATTGTAACTTTTGCTCCAGCAGTAAAAATATGAGAAATATGAAAACTGTGACTGAGCAACACACTGAAGGAGCATCAGTGCAAAAGTTCACGCTGTCCAAATATAAAAAAGTTTCTACATTGTTAATTAACTACCAGGGAAACACAGAAATCAGTGTATTTACGTAAAGTTGTCTCATTTCATCAAAGTGACAGTGTGATCTGACATCTTAGACTTTAGTAAATATCAAGAGTACACACAGCTGGATCTCATTTGAATACTAGCTCTGGAGAAGAAATTAATTTTGTGCTCAATCAAACACAAAAGAGCACTGGGTTGTAATGAAAAAACATTCGCAAATCAATTAAGACGGACCTTTCTGTACCCTCAATTATATAGGTGGAAACGCCACCATACGCAAATACAAGGAAAACACAACCTGACTTAAAGATAGAGGCTCCATCACAGTGTACACTTCATTGTCTTTTTTCTTTTTCATCAAAGACACATTATTGTTGTCTGGTAATGGAGGTGTGAACAGGGACAAATGTGACATTTTTGATGACGTGATCAAGAATGCTCCAAATTCAAGATGCTGACAACAGGTGACCAGTCGTTACATGCAGCTAACTAATTTCCTCTAATTAGCCTCTTTGAAAGTATTCAACAGACTTTCTGTCAGCTACTGCATTACTGTGCAATGTAAATGTAACTGGGTAAAAATGGGGGCGGCTAAATGTTTACTGTGATGGATAATGTCCTGCAGTGCAACATTTGTCAGGTCTCTGCAGGTCAGTTTTCAAACTGTGCTGGCATTAAACCAATCCAGGCTGCCTGGAGGGGAGGAAATCACTTACAAAGATGGCATGTTTCGGAGAGTGGTTCCACATTCACAATATGTACCTAATTGGTTAAAATCCACATGCATGCATAAGCAGTAATAACAGTGAACAGTGGAGGTCTGACCTTGATGATGTACTGTGTGGATTTTTTGTCATCAGGGGAGACGTACAGGCGCATCAGGACGCTCTTGCTGTGCTGGTTTCTCATCTCTGCCAGAGTCTTCAGGAGGCTCCACTGCCCCTCCGACCACCGGTAGTCCCCACCGAGCCCATCCCCCACAACGGGCCACCGAAACTCAGGCTGTTTAAGAGTTTTCAGCATGGGCTTGCAGTCCATCTGCTCCAGTAACGCTGCATAACACACAGAGAAAAATTAAGAAGAAATTAAGAGTTTATTGTTATTTTTTTTGTTTAGATGCTGTTTCCCAAATTCTACTTGATATTATGTTAGCTAAGATCGGGATGATGTTATTCTTTGTGAAGACCTGTTTGAACCATGGAGAGTTATGGAAACATGAGTCCCCACAATGACTGTAGAAATGCTTGTGTGTGTTATATTTTATATTTAACTGACAATATGGGGACTCAGTATCTTCTGGGGGACTCACCTTGCATTTGCGGTAAAAATAAGGTCAACATGAGGGTAAGACTTGGTGTTAGTCATGTAGTGGTTATGGTCAGGGTTAGGCGAGGTCTCCAGGGAAATAATCTATGTCAGTGCAATGTCCTCTTAAGTGACATGATCAAGTTTGTAAGTGTGTGTCAGACTCACTCTCATTCATGCAGGAGCGGTAGAGGATCTTAGCTTTGGTCACCGCCTCCAGTTCGTCAGGGTATGAAGGAGCCTCTAGTAACTCTGACGGAGACAAACAATCAAATCAAACAGTTTGTGTCATCACTTTTTGTGGCTCCAGAGGAAGCTGTGCAACAGCTGGTAAATGATCTGATTATGTCACTTGAATCCGCGTTGGTTGGGGCAGAAGATAACAATTTGGAAAACAGAGATGGAAAAATAATTCAGCCGCTGATTTCTCAACTGAGTAAATTGGGCAAACACACCTTTGAGTCGGATGTCCACATGCTGCCGCAGCCAGGGGTAGATGCCAAACGAGGACGAGTCTTCAGGAATCTGATTGTCTTTTAACCAGCCGCCACAAGCGAAACTATAAAAGTCCTCACAGGGGTTGACGGACTGATCCAGCTTACTCAGAACAGACCCCGCTTCAGGAAGGACGGACACAAAAGACAAAAAAAATCCAAACACAATCCAGTGAGTCTAAATGATTTCTTTCAAGCATCAGATGCATGACTTACAATTAAAATATCTCATTTCTAACACGTTAGATGTTTCTCACCTGCTTCAATGCATTCTGGGCTCAGACAGAACTCCTCCTGAGAAGATTTTTGAGAAACTGAGGGAAAAAGAAAAGAGTTAAGCATGAAGATGCACAACAAAAGTGTAAAATCACACCATGAAGGAGACACGAAGGAGTTATTATTCTTCTGTAAAACATTTAGGTTGCATGCATGTCCTTTTGCAGCACTGACCCACTTCACAGTGGCATACATCCTCCTGCTTGGTGGCCATTAAAGAGTGTTAATACAGATATTAAGCGCTTTGCTCAACAGAAGCTCACATATAGTTATTTAGTACACATAGTACACGGCAGGTGTTTACTGCCTGTTTACCATTTAGCTGTGCAAAGTGCAGCTGAATCTGAATATCATTATTATATCATTATATCATTTGCTGCTATTTGGTGTTGGATTCATTTAAGTGAAGTACACATAATCAATGAATTACCAGATATGTATGCATTAATATGGCTGAGCAAGCAGGGAAACTTAATTTGTAGGTCAACATGTCACCAAGGAAAAGTTGGCTCACACTTGCCATTGTGATCTGTGACAAATGAGCAAACTTGACCATGAGTTTGCGACCAGTCATAAGCTCAGGAAAAAGGGGGTAAGTGGGCCTTGTGTTGGGAACGATTTGTCAGAATCATGTGAGCTTGCTTACTTGGCAGTAGTTTTAAATAAAAGGAGCGACCTGGAAACAAACCTACCTTTCTTAGAAAAGTTAACAAGACACAATCATCAACTAAAAATGTGATAAGGTGTAAGGTCAAGCAAGTCATGCTAAAAGCAAATCACCAAGGATACATACACAAACAAAATAATTTCTTACAACAAATTTTCTAAGAGGAAGTGCTTCCAAAAGTACTGTTGTAACAGATAATAACATGTTGAATGAACATAGAGGCAGTATTTCCTTTCCAAAGTTGATTTCTTTGATTTCTTAGTAGGAAACCCCCCATTTGTGTCTGTTTTGATTGTTTCAGAGTGATGCATCCGTCGGTCAGTAGTCTTGCCTTTGCTGACTGTGCATGCCATTCTCCAGTTCATTATGGTCTACTTCTCTTTTCCTTGAAAAATATGAGTGAGCTAATTTTCATTTATACTTGGAGTGTGCATGAGAGTGTGTGAGAAGCATAAGGAACTGAAAATATGAGCTACTCAGACTTTAATAAAACTCAAAATGATTCTGATTATCAGAGGGGGGGCATTCCCGCAATCCACTCTTTATTAAAACGGGACAAATACAGACCCAAAGTGCAGTTGATACAGCTGTGGAGCAGTTTGACAGAGTAAACAGTTAGTGGCTTCGGATCTTAACCTTAACCTGCCTGCACCAAGGAAAGTCTGCAGCTACGAATGCCGAGCGACTTTCACGCCACATAATCTCTGTTTATACAGTCATGCCTTGAATTGCAAGCACATCTTGAGGAAAATATACACCAGCTTTTTTTATTTTAGCTCGACTGTCAGCTGTAAATGCTTCAGGGGCCCTGAATGCCACAAGAAGACAGAATAGAGCCACTCATTGTTTTTGCTGCTCGTGGGGCGACCACAGGTTTACCCATGCGCTTCCCTTTCTAGAAGGTGAATGAGAGCCTGTTTCTCCGACCTCTTGGCAGAAACCGCTGTTCAGTGATGTGGCTCCGAGGGCGAGCAGAGGCAGCTCCGGCCCATGAAGTGAGCTGACGGATTTAGAAACCAAATCCCCATTGTGAACGGATGAGTGGAGCGTTGCGGAGCTGCACCGCGATGTCTGACCTCAGGAGGTTGCCCGGTCTTGTTGTCTAGTTAGACCAGCTTGTAAGTCTTGCTTAATGTTGCGCCCAATTTAGCAGAGGCGCGCACGCACTCGTGGCTTCAACCTTCCACCACCCCCGCTCTGCCCGAAGCAACCTCTGTGACTCCGTCTTACCGCGCCGTCAGACACATTCATGCAGGGGTTTCGACGCACAGATGTCTGAGGCTCCGGAGTCACTGCTAATACCAACCTCATGTTCAATGCCAAGAACCCCTAACAGGCCACAAACACGCATCCACTGAGCTCATTAAAAAGGAGGAGTAAAAGAAAAAAGAAATCAAGCAACCACTTGGCATTCCTGTGTCTGGTCATTCGCATGGCTGCAGACCCGAGGAGGGTTTCCATTGGAGGGGGTGTGTGGTACTGCATACATAGACACATAGCATAATTACACTTCAATGCCGCCACAAGAATGTTGGCTTCCCTCGACAACAATAACTAAAAAAAACAATACTTACCCCACCCCAGCCAGACACAAGAGCCCCTCCTAAACCACGACCATCCTCACAACCTCGCACTACTGAAACTACTGAAACGGTCCCCATGAAGACGGACTATTAAAGGAATAGTTCAGCACTTTGATTAATACACCTGCTTGCCTGCTTTCTTACTGAGAACCACTCTCATGTCTTTTTTTTTATCAAATATGACTCTACAGCAAGGAGCTGGTAGCTCAGCTTAGCACAAGACCTTTTGGTTCTGACCAAAGGTAAAAAAAAACTTGCTGTTTTAAGTATATATACATTTTTTTTATTGAAGTGTAACATTTAATAAAATTAGTAATTGAAAATTATTATAATGTTTACATCTGCATTGTTTGATTTATCTTGTGAAATTATACACCATTTCATCTCTCTGTTAGGGCTATTGTGGCTTCACAACATATATGTGCTTTAACTCCAAGAAAATAAGGGAAGTTGTCAAACACGAATACATTTTCCAATAAGAAGCAATATAAGGGATTGTATTTTCCAATGAGATCTGCGCCACTCTTCTCCTGCACATCTGAAAACGAGGAACTGCAACGCTTTTACATCCAAAGTTGAGGATGTGATTCTTACTACGCCATTTACAATTATTCATATTGTCTTTTTACTGTGTCAGATGTTGTTTTAATGCATTTATATAAAGCTATTTTTGAAAGGTGCCGTTCAAATAAACTTCACCAAGTTCTTTAGGTCAAATTATTCTAAAAGATTTTCTTTCTCTTTTACAGTATTTTGTATCATAACTATCTTTTTTTTGTGTGTAAGACGTGAAAATCACTTCTGCACACTTGTCCTCCACAGCATTAATATTCTACTTTATTTTAGTGTGTAATATTTTACTTTATATACCTACACACTATATCCCATTCTAATAAACTCAACTTTTGCAGTATTTTAAATCTTATATGTTGCTCATTTTACTAAAAACTGGAGGGAGCCTGAGATTTAACAGTTTCATAGCCAAAGATTAATTTGGTTTATCTGTTGTGCACCTGACAAATAAAGATCGAAGAGGCTCTTGAGATTTCTGCTTTACTTCACCCTGGCACGTCCATACTGCTGAGTTTCTTCAACTTCAACTGTTAATTTATGTGCACTTCCCCCTAGAAGTAAACACACACACCCTACCCATTACTCTGTCACACTGTTCACCGCTAATTAATTTCACATTCAGCAGGAAATAATACCCACAGTCAACACACATTCGTTCCCCTTTTCTCAGAGTTCAATTTGACTCCCACAGAGCACTACAGCGAGTACGAGGTTCTGCATGTGCATGTGGGTGTGTGTGAAACCTTATATGAACCAAAAATAGTTTGACACAAGTTGCCCACGAGCCACCCAAAAAGACCTTTGCTCCCACCAGAGCGCCCGTGTGTTATTTACAGTCTGCATGTACTATAATCTGAGGACAAGGGTGCATGTGTGCATTACATTTCTGCTGAATTCCTTACAAATTATAATGCAGGTTGAGGAAAAATGTGCGTGGATCTCTTTGTGTGTGTGCATGTGTGTGTGTGTGTGTGGTAGACTTACCCAGTATGAGTGCAAGCAGCAGAGCAGCACAGACACACACACACATGGCCAGTGCAATCTTGTAGAGACGACTGTTGCCCTTCTCGGGTTTAACCCCGCCGCCACCTAAATGCTCCACTTCCATGACTGACTATGTCACACACACATAGAAAAAAAAAAAAACACACACACACTCTCTCACACACACCCACAAAAAAAGTTAACTTTCAGAAAGGGAAGCACTAAGCAGATGAATTGAGAAAAACACACCAGAAAGAATAAAAATATGTTAGAAAAGATTAAAAAAAAAAAAAATACAAAAATAACAAAACAAAAAATTGATGGGCAAAATGAAATCCAGAAGGTTATAACAACATCTTCCTGAGTTTACTCTCTATTTTCTGGTCTCTGTGGCCAGTTTGTATTCACTTCTCCAGCCTGTCTGTCTCTCTCTGCTGCTATCTGTCTATCTGCAGCTACTCTAACTTCACCCGGCTGCTCAAACTGTTCCTCCCTCCCTCATCACTCCTCCCATCCCTCCCTCCCTCCATGGCAGGAAGGACCAGGCTTCCCAGTGATGAACAGACTTCATTTAATAAAATCACTAACTGAAACCAGAGCATTATTTGTGTGTGTGTGTGTGTGTGTGTGTGTGTTCCTGTGTGACAGACCCTGTTGGTAGCATATATGTGAAATGTGTGTGTGTGTGGAAGCTGTGTATGTGTGTGTGACTAATCTCATGTACAAAACGGCAGGGTGCTGTGCTCGAAACATTTATCAGATCAGACAGTCGGTAGACCAGAACAAAATTAGACACACACACAGACACACACACAGACACGCACACACACACACACACACACACACACAGACAGACACACACACACACACACAGGGGACACTGATTACAATTGATTAATCTAATGCTGATGATGATGCCGCCGCCTGTAAAAACACATCAGTGTTTTTTGTCAGAAAGCATCAATATTTTCCTCGAAGAGACAGAGGTGATGACAGCGACACCCCCAGCCCCCCAGCCCCCC